>NDGN011375842.1:0-17116 GCA_002564285.1 Tympanoctomys barrerae
GACTTGATCAGAATCCTGTCTTGTCCTCATTTCTCACGTCTCCTGTCCTTTGTCCCCTCTTCAGTTCCCTGCTCCTCCCCCAGGTGACCTTAGTTGATTGACCTGCTGGTTAGGGACAGTACTTGTTGCTGCAGGAACTTTAAATTCTTCTGCTGCAAACATTAAGACTGCTGTGAAAGGTGTACTTTCAAGAACATTCAGTACTTTGTACGGCAGCCATGGGTCTGATGTCAGCATGATCTTAAAGTGCACCTTCGACATGGTGGCCTGGTGGACTGGGCTGGACACAAGCGCTGCCCAACCCCCAACCGGTCATGGCCCCTCTGGTTCTTAATGTGAGTGTAGTTTCCTGGCTCCAGTTCAGATCCCTCAGCCTGTTATCACACACCTTGTGTCCACTGGCACAGACTTTCTAGCTCTACTACTGATGTTGGGAGCCATTGAAGCTAGAAAATTGGTCAAATGTGTGTAAACAGGACTGGACTCAGTGCCTAAGGCAGACAAGCTACCTCAGTCCTGAGATAAGCATCCTAACTGGTTAATGTCAGCTATTATTCAGCAGGCAACCTTGTGTCATGTGTTATTAACTTTGCAAACATATATGTAAATATCCATATTGTTGCTCAGGGGGTCATCTCACCAACGAGGCAGATAAGCCATCACCAATCCAACTCCTATCTTGTCTATCTTTTCCTCATTCCTGCTGCCATTTCTCCCCAGGTAGAATGGATCACACTGAGAGACCAACAGATGCCACACACTGACCTTTGGGCCTTCTCAGCACAGATACTTGAAACAGGCCTTGATGAAGTATTGTTGTGGGCTCCAGGTCTTCAGCTGGACTCATGCAGGACAATATTACAGGATCCAGGCCCCCAGCTAGATTCTTGAGTCTTTAGTGTGTGGACAGATTTCTATACTCTTTGTGTATGATTCTTGGGGTGAATCATTATAAAAGTCGTATAAAATGTGTACCATATTGTACTGTTCCCCTTCCAAAACCCCACTATGACACAAACTTATAGAGTGTATCTTTAAGTAGCATAAAGCTATGTCCTTAGGGTGATGCCAGAAATGCCCCATATCTACTACTTCCATTAATGTCTGCTTGAGGAAAAGGCAAGACTCAACACAGGAAACCTTACTGTGTCCTAAACAACATCTGACAATGGGATCAGATCTTGACATATCTTTCTCAAAACTCTTATGAAAAGGGACGTAAAATTGAAAAAACATCTTAACTTATAATGAACCTGGGCATTGAGACTAGAGCTTGTGCCTGACTTCCTATGTAGCCTCACCTGACCCTTATCTTTCATGATAATCTGTGCTTTCTCTGTGATAATCTGTGCTTTCTCTGTGAGACAGAATGAGACATGAAAGACTGGCACCAATTTAGGATCATAGGTTTTAACAAGTTGAGTACAAGCATCACTCTGACTACTGTCAAGGTGAGGAAAATGTATAGCTCATGAAGTAAATCCTGCAGTGCCCTGTGGAAGCTGCTAGCTGCATACTAGCCAAGTGCCCTAGGAATTCCACTAGTTCGGTTATTTTTTCCTATATGGCTGTCATTGAGAAAGATCCTGGAAGCTTCTGCTCTCCAAAAACTCCAGATACTGCAGTCTAAAGCTCATCCCTGGAAGTCTTCATTGTAAAGCCTCTGGGAACTATTGGCCACATACTCACTTGTCCAGGATTGATCAGACATATATATCAGTTCAGTTTAGCATCTGACAACATAGTCGTCAACAAAGAAGCCCTTGAGAACTGAAGCCCACAGAATTCTGTGTAGTGAAATCTGAACCTGATTTTGCATCTGACTCCAACCTTGAGCCTTTATATGACCTTGAGCCTTTACTTGACTTTTAATTTAAAAAAACCCAAAAAACAAAAACGAGATGACAATGAACTTGAATGTGACCTAGATCTTGAACTTGTTGAGCTTGCATTATGTCCATCAGGTGATAGTATCCATTATTCAAGTATCCTATGTACAGAGAACACCAAACTTACCCCTTACATCTATCTAATCATGATATAAATATTACTCAACCTTAGAACATAAATCCCAATTCATATACTAACTCTGATGCCTAGACCTAACACATTTCCTAGCCCCAATCCCTAAGCCAATACCTACTCTAACCTTCTAGCACTGACCTTCATCTTAACCATAATCTCAACCCCTACCTCAACCCTAACCCTATCCAATGCTAAAACCCCAACCCCTAACTCTATGTCCTTAACCCTCAATCCCTAATCCTAATCCTAACAGAATTGTGAAGTAGAGTTGGTAGATTCCTGCTAGCATGGGTCTTCCCAGATCTGTGGGGAAAGCTCTGAGAGGTTTTTTGTCTCCATTTCTTTCCACACTGGGTCAACATGAATTAGGGTCCTTAGATGTAGCAGGACAGATGGCACCACATCCTTACTGCTTGAGCCTCTCTTCCCCAGCTTCCAGAGTGAACACTCTGCCCAGGAGAGTGTTCATGGAAGAAAGAGGAGGACCTGGACAATTTGGGGAAGTTTATTGGAAGAGAATAGCTTATAACCAAGTTGTGTGCATTTACCTGCCCACTGAAGTTAAACCAGCGGAGGATTCTTACTGTGCGGCCTGGGCAGAATGCTGGACCTTGCCTGAGTTGCTACAGAATTTAGCACTGCCTATGTTACACAGGTAGAGAGACAGAGTCAGACTACATGCCATAGCAGGCCAAATGTACACTGTTTCCAATCCAACTGGGTAATAATAGGGGTACGGTTTGGTGGGAGACCTTCATATTACCAGTACAAGACCACGTGCTCAATGAACTTGTAAGGGCACACTTGGCGCTGGCCATCTCCAAATTGGATTTGCCTTTGTTAGCGCCAAAGTTTCACGCATGCGCAAGAGCTGCCAAGCAAATACCGCGCTAACCAGCGCATGTGTGTACTGCGCAGGCGCAACGAACAGCGTCCAATCCCGGCTCGGGGTTGGTCCAATCAGTGAACGCGGCGCAGCGGTGCGCTGAGGGGTGGAACATGGCGGCGCGACCTAGACCTTCGACTGAGGAACATGCAGGAGCCTCGGAGCCGGCCAAAGGAGTTGAGGGAGCGGAAGGTAGTGGCAGGCCCTGGGCTGGGCTACAGCCCTGGCCATGGTGGAGGCTGGGTGGGCTGGGCTTGCTGCGCCGGGAGTCACAGTTCTAAGGTGACCTTGACGTTCTGCGCGAGTAGCTCCAGGGCTCTGGGAAGTGGGCGGTCACCTCACACCTGCCCTCTGCTCTTCTTGTGCCCCTCGTGTGGTCCACGCCACGCATGTGTCCTCATGTACTTGGCTGACGCGGAGGAGTTACCTAAGGACGGCGGTTTCCCGGGGCTGGTCTGACTCGAGGCTGGAGATCTTTGAACCGGGCTCTGCGGAGCCACCTGCTGACCACGAGGCTAGCACGGTGTCGCCAGGGGAGCCCCGGGCTGGCCAGCGTCTCCCTGTGCGAGTGCGCGCCCCTCTTGCGCCTGAGCTGGGGCAAGGCGGAAATGACGTCACCCAAGCGCCCTGGGCAGGGGCGAGCAAGAAAGCCACCATTGTGAAACAGTTTCTCTGAGACACCACAGCTGTGTCTACGAAAGGGTGGGGCAGGTGGACGTTCTGTTTGAAGAAAAGCACAAATAGCTGGTGATGGTGGCTTCCTCAAGGATAAGTCTAATAATAATTAGAAAATTATTCTAATTATTGGAACAAACAGTCTAATAATAATTAGACTATTATTCTATTGTATGGATAAATCATAAATCCTCTGTGATAGGCATTCAAGTTTCTTGTTTCTACTTCACAGATACTGCTTTAGTGTCATTGAATATGTGTTTTGCATATTTCACTGAGGACATTAATGCATAAATTCCTGAAAGTGGAATATGTCTTCAAAATGTAGGTGTAGTCCATATATATGTTACATATATATATATATTATATATATATAATATATATATATATATATATATGTATTTTTTTTTTGTGTGTGTGTGTTTTAGGGAAGGGTCTACAGGGTGCTCAGGGTCTCACTACTAGATCGGACTCTTAGTGATCCTCCTGTTTATAGCCTCCCAATAGCTGGGATTATAGGCATGCCCCACCATGCCCAGTTTCATTTGCTGTCTCAGCACATGGGGGGTGGGGTGGGGCCAGCACACCAAAATATTGTATCAGTTTCCAAAGTTTCTCTCAGTGCATATGAGAACTTTTGGTACATCACACAAACACTGGGCTTTTTCACATATTAATCTTTACCACTTTCCTAGGTGCAGTACGTTAATTAGTAATTCTTTAGTCATGAGTAAGTTAGAGTGTATACATAATTTTTTGTAGAGAAGGTCTCTTTGTGTGGTTCAGGCAGGCCTTAAACTCACTAGATAGCCCACACTGTCTTTGAATTCACTATGTAGCCCAAGTTGGCCTTGAACTCATGGCCGTCCTACTGTCTCAGCCTCCTATCATCCTGCTTGGATTATAGACATCTGTCACTATGTCTGGTAATAAGTGTATATTGTGAAATATTTTTGGTTATTTATGTAATTTTTGTTGAGTACTTTAACTTTCTATTGCTATAAAAATGCTTGAGATAATTAAAAGAAGAAAGGTTAATTTTGGCTCAGAGTTTTGGAGATTTAAGTCGGTAGTTGGTCACTTCTGTCATTTTGGGATTGTGGCAAGATTGTACATTGTGGCGAACACACATTATGGTAAGAATACATGGTAGGGAAAACTGCTCATTTCATGCCAAGCAGCATGCACATGTGGGGAGCTGGGTCCAAATATGTCTTCTCCAGTCATTCCCCACGACTGGAAAACTTCTAACTCAGCTTTCCTTCTTAAAGATTCACCTGCTAGTAGCACTATGGGCTGGGGACAAAGCCTTTAACATTTGGGTTGTGGGGGGACAGTTATCCAAACCGCAGTACTGTTCGTTTTTCCATTGTTCTGTAAATATGGGTACTTACCATCTGTATTGATTATGGGGCTTAACTTTTATTATTTATTTATATTTTGCTGTTTGTAATTTTTCCAGTACTAGGGATTAAATTCAGGGCCCTTTCATTGAATCACATACCTACCCCCTGCCTTTTTTGGGAGAGGTTTGGCTAGCCTGCCCTGGGGGCAGGGCTGGCGCAGCATGTGGTGCTGGGGATGGAACCACAGTCCCTGCGCTTGCCTAAGATTAGGTGCTTTAGAACGCTGAGCTATCTCACTAGCCCCCTACCCCCTTTTCAAATTTTTCTTTTTCTTTTTCTTTTTTTTTAGACTAAGTTGATAATTTTCCCAAGCTGGGCTTCAATTTGTGATTCTTCTCCCTGAGCCTCACAATGTTGAGATTACGTGAATGTAACAACAGTCCTGGCCTTCTATGATGTTTTAACTAGAGACTTTATTACATTTACTAGTGTGTGGTTTTGAATAAGAATTTCTAGAAATTCCTAATTGGTAATACCATCTTTCAAGTTAGTGATTATTCAATTCATATCCAGGTTTTTTTTTAATCCTTTTTTCGTTTCACACATTCTTTCTTTAGGAACTTTAGCCACATGAATGTGCACCCCTGCCCTCAGCTTGAGTTTTGTAAAGGGGATATCTGTGGCATCTTTGAACCATTCAGAGAAAGGTGACCGTGGAACAGCCCAATTTGTCTGTTGCACATTTTCTACCTCACAACAAGGCAGTATGGGCCTAGTTTGTCTAGAGACCTGCTCTTGGCCCACCTCAGTCCTAGCCCAGGGCTACTGAATTCTTTGCCTGACTTCTGTTGGGTTTTGAAATGGACGGTTTTGTTTTCACAGGGAAGGACACAAGCACACAGAAAATTGAAGACTTGATGGAAATAGTGAAAAAACTGCAGAAAGGTCTGTGTCTCTTGTGTGTATGAAAGGTTTAACCTGAGGTGTGAAGTCAGGCATATGTGGGTTCAACTCCAGGTCCCACAATTTACAGTCTTCAGAGATTATTCTGTTCAGTTTTATTTTTTCTTAATATTGAAAGTTTTGAACTAAAATAAAGCCCCATGATTCAAAAATTATAGGAGTATGAGTATAGAAGGTGAAATATTTTCCTAAAATCCTGTCCCAAGCCCTTTGATGATCACTTATTTTGATGCTCCTTTTAGATTTAGAGGTTTTCACCTATATACCCTTTTCTCCACTCACTTCTTGCTACCCATTACTTGCTCACAAGGCTTTTTCTAGTCCTGTTCCCTTCTCAGGGCAGGCTTTTGCAGTGACTACTCCCCACCCTCAACTCCTGCCAGGGATCTGTAGGGCTGGCCTTCCTCACTTGATGTAGTCTACAAGACACTTTCCCATATCTGAGAAGTACTTCCTGCACCTTCAGTCTTCAACCCTTTGTGCCCCACATCATTTCTCTTTACTCCAGTTACTATAACCTGACCCAGGTATCTATTCTGTTCCTTGTTTCTCTATGGGGAACCCATGACAACCCTATACACAGGAGATACACAGTAGATTTGTATGGAGTGAAAATAGCAGAGGTATAGATAGGCATATACCACTTCTGCCTGCTCAGTCATCAGTTTAGCTCCTTTTTCTCTCTGCAGCAGGAAGTCTTGAGCCCCGGATTGAGTTCCTGATTAACCGGATTAATGATGTTCAGCGAGGTGAGCTCAGGGACACTGGCTCCCTTTAAAGTATAGTTACATGGTTTGCTAGGCCCAATGTGCAGTGAAAATACAGGAAACCTTGTGAAAAATCTCTAGATATCTTAGGATAGTAGCAGTAGAGCATTAAATAGAAATACATAGACTCTCTGCACATAGGTACTGTAGTCATGTACTATCAAATCTGGCTCTGCTACTTGAGCTCATGAGAAGGGCCTAGATTCAGAAAATTTTATTTCTTGCACTATAAAATATGGACCCTTTTAGATTTGCTTGAAGACAAATGTGAAATGTCACCACTTGCAAGGGAATCTGAACCTAATGCAAATGACTCTGTTCACCCAATGTTTATCTTTCTGCTTTTTGATAAAGCAAAAAAGAAAGCCTTTGAGGAGCTGGGAGAAGCCCAGAATGTCTGGGATACTCTGCGAAAGGAACTGGACTCATGTAAGTAAGCTAAGGATAACCTGAGAGCCTCATTATGTTTCTAGCCTCTCAAAAGTAAGTAGTTCAGCTACTCAGCTATCTTCCCAGAGCCAAGAACCTTATCCTTTCTCCAGCCTCATGTCCTAGTCTCTTCATCTCCTGGTAGAAGTGTTCTGAAAATTCCCTCCAAGCATGCTCCTTCCCCAGGACCTATTTTAGGATGCTCCCTGTTTTTTTTTTTTTTTTTTCCTTCCTAAATCCCCTTCTCTAGTAATCCTTCCTAAAGACACCAACCACTTACTCCCTTGCTTGCTCACATGTCCTTCCCTTTTTAATATGTTTCTTTCTAGCATGAGCATTGCAAAGGGTCCTCATGGATACCACTTGTTAGTGCCAGGTCCTTTTGTTCTTACAGAGATTGTGGATACCAGAAGGACCTACACTGAGCAGTCCACATTTGAGTTGTGAATGGAGTTGTATTTGGCCTCCCAAGTGACTGTCTCAAGCTCAAGGGCCTGAGTTCAATCCCCAGTTCTGAAAACAAAACCAAGTGACTGTCTTGATGTCATGGGTGGTGCCTAATGCCTGAATGTTTTTCATATTTCTAGTGCATGAAGAGAAAGTACATCTGAAGGAGATCTTGGACAAAAAGCAAGGTATTACCAGCTCTTCTATTTCTAGGCTTTTTACGCCACAGAAGCCCATGCTCCTTATAGTTTCTGAAACTTTAGTAACCTCCCAATTTTGCATACTTTCTGTGGCTTCCTCTAGGTCCAGAAATGTCAAAGCCCAGTCAAGTATCTGCAGATCTAATGGCTCTGTTTCCTATGTGCAAAATGATGCCTTGGCAGGCTCTCACATGGCCCTGTTCTCCCTGCAGAGACTCTGAGGATACTTCAGCTGCATTGTCAGGAGAGGGAAAGTGAGGCGCAGAGGTGAGGGAACAAGCCAACATTAGTTTCCCTAAACCTGAACCTCATAACAGCCCCACCCATTGTAGACATGGACCTGAATAAAGAAGGATAGAAAAGAAGACCTCCAGTCCCTCTTCTGGGGAGTCAGTCAGAGAACATGGCTGAAGACTGCGTCTCTTTCTAGGAAGCAGACTTTGTTACAGGAGTGCAAGGAGAGGATTTCTTCGCTGAACTTACAGATAGAGGAAGAGAAGAGCAAACAGAGACAACTGAGGTAAATTACAGTGTATAAGGCTTTGGGAGGGTCAGAGGGGCATATAGGTGGGGTGATACCAGAAATAGGTTAGAGTGGCTATCTAAGCAGAGCCCTGGAAGGCCAGTATGGTGAAGGTGATCCTCATGGAGCAGAGGGCATGGCAAAGCCCCTTAGGGCTTTGGATGGAGATCCCTGGCCTGGGTCTGGCTGTGTGGTCTCAGCTAATGGTCCGCATGCCTGTGTGGTTGGCTTCTAGGGTGAATTTTGAGGAACAGCTGGAGGCTCTGACAGAGCAGCACAAGGATCTTTGGGAGTTTCATGTGAGTCACTCAGAGCCATGCTTCTAATCTGGTTCTGTGAAAGCCTTGGTATTCCTACTGTCACTGTCACCATTTCCTGAAATCCAGGCCCTTGTCACTGCTTTTGAGCCCCCCATTGTCTTCATTATTGTTCCTGTCCACTCATCCTTGCTGCCCTCCTGTGTCGATTCAGTGGTCAGGAGGAATCGTGATGAAGCAAGGTGGAACCATCCATGGATGTGTTTGGGACTATCACTGATACAGGGGAGATGATTTGGAAAATGCAGCTAGTGTTTACCTTCAGGAGATCCCAGGCACAAGATCAGGAAGCAGAGATGAATGTCAGGAAGGAAAGGGTCAGTGATGAGTCTACAAAGGCAAGGAGAGGAGGAAAGAACTGCAATGCTCTGCTGGTAACCAGATCTCTAGAAATGCAGCTCAGAGTCAGAGGTTTGCAGGTTCTCTCTTAGTAATACTTTTCCCATGACCTATTTCCAGGGTGAGAGAGAGGTCCAGAGGGAGGGAGTGGCTAGCATGGCAGCAGTAAGGATGTGAGATGTGGTGTGGGAGTAATTGGCAGGATCCAGCTCCAGTCAGGTTTTTCTGAACCCTCAGGAAGCCAGGAGGTATGACTCATCTTTTTCTACCCCCTTCAGAGGCCAGAGCAGCTGATGAGGGAGATTTGTGCCTTGGACAGCAACAAGGAACAACTACTTAAGGAAGGTGAGGCCAGGAGATGGGGTAGCCATGACCTTCCCTTGTCTGTCTTCTCTTCCTCACTGTCTTTCCTACTTCAGAGAAGCTGGTTGAGGGGAAGCTGGAGGAGGTGAACCATCAGCTCAGCTCCCTGTGTGTGTCAGAGGGGCCCTCCACGCTCACCGAGGGACTCTTCCTCCGTAGCCCAGAGGCAGCAGCAGCAGTGTAAGATTTGGAAGAGGGGGAAGTAGGAGGAGTGTGGGGCCAATGTTGACTTCCCCTCCCCCTACCTCAGGCAGCTGTTCAAGGAGGAGAACAGGAAAGCTGAGGAGCTCTTGGAGGCTGCGGTCCAGCACCATCAGCAACTGAAGCAGAGGTGCCAGCAGATGCAGGAGAAGCGGCAGAGGTGGACCTGCAGCCCTTGCCCCAGCTTCTTCTCAGAAAGTGTGTTGGGGGGTCTGTCCTTGCCACTTGAGCTCTGTATCTTCTCACCCTTTCCCTTCTGTACCCCTTCTTTCTTCCTTTCCCCATCCTACCTCCTACCTACCCCTTCTGGATCAGGCTGAAAGATGAACTGGAAAAGTATGGTGTGCAAGCCCAGAGCACACAAGAGGAAGGGGCTGGTCCACAAGGTGCGGTGAGTTATTGAATCCAGTGGAAGGAGACTGAGACAGCTCCTGAAGGGTCCTGTCAGGGGCATAGCCAACACAAAGGACGGTCCCAGGGTGATGGGAAGGGGTGGTAAGGAGGGATGGTGGGGGCATGTGGATGGTAGAGACTGCCACTGTGGACCCCAACTTTCCACAGGCCAGTTCCAAGGTCCTACCTGTCTTTAAGGAGAATGATCTAGAGCTGCCCATCAAAGAAGGCCTGATGCCATCGTAGGCCAAGAGGACACACATTACCCCAACCTCATCACATGATGCTTCAGGAATTAAAGACATTGTTTTGATATAGTCCTTTCAATTGAGTCTGTGCCGGGTGAGGGTTGGGTGGTCAAGCTCAAGAACCTAGGACCCTGAAACTGGTGAAGCCATGTCCTGACTACCTTTTAGCCTGCTCAGAGTCCCCCCTGAAGGTACTCAGTGAATGCTTGTCCAAACTCCCTTGTTTCTAGTCTGATCACACAAAATCTTTTGGCCCGAGGCTGAATGATGCGGTGTGGACTTTGTCAAAAGTGGGCTTGAATGGGGACAGGTTGGTGTGAAACCCACCTGTGATGATTTAATTCCTTTACATAGGCCTGAATTGCTTACACTCTTGTAAGTAATAAAGGAAGATAAATGGTTCAAAGCCATTCAATTCCATGTTGTTGTCCCCCTTGGGACTTGAGAAGAAATGTATCTCAAGACTGTATAGTCTGTGCATAAAAAAATACACTTATAGTGAGGAAAACACAGTGTTCCAAATGCTCTGTGTGTAAGGAGTCAATCCACTAAGACTTAAAGGGTGTATGTCTGAGGAATGTTTCACATCCACTGAGATGTAATCACCCAGCTGGGCCAGTGAGGAGAGTGACAGTCTGCCTCTCCTGGGTTCACATAGAAGAAGCGAATGACAGATTCCTTCTCTTAATGTACTAGGTAGGCCAGAGACACCACAGATCAGGAAAGGCTCTCAGACTACAGAGTAGTATTTCTGTAGAAGAATGCAGGGACATGGCAAGATGGGGAGTTCTTCAGGGCATTGAGCAACAAAAAATTTTATTTAGCTCTATAGGAGATGAGGTTTCTTATACCTGTGGTATAAATGAACTGGCAGTGCCCCATCAAAATGATTCACATTAAGTGAAATTTAGAAAATAACATGGCAGTAAATTCACATTAAAATATTGATTCAATCTCATGAGAAAGATGTGACATTCATTAATGTGTCACAAAAAGTCAAATTGAACAAAATGCCTTTGGCAAAATTTCACTTATGGGAAAAATAACTTTATTAGTAAAATGTTTATAGGATTTTGATTTGGGAGTAATTTTTAAATCTCATATTCAAATTATATTCATAATATTTGGCATTGTAGACAGTACAATGGATAAAAGAATATTAATACCTGCTTTAGAAATCTAGGAGTCCAGAGAAAAATTGCAGAATGATTACATGATTATATAAGTTTGCTAAATACAGATCCATATTAAGTGGTCAGCTCTATCCGGATTCCAGAGCCTGATGCCTAGGGCTCTGCAGTTTATGAAGGAAAACCTGACAGCGATAACATTAAGGATATATGTCCACTGAGGATGTCAGCCCCAGGCTGCTTCCCATTTTCTTCTGCAAGTTGTGCAGAGTGTGTGTCCTCCCTCAGGTAATCACAACCACCTAGAAACAAAAGACACATTTCAAAGGACTATATAGTAATCTAACCATGTCCTTGGGAGAATCTTACTGTCATTTAAAACCACTAAAATTAGCTCAGCAGGCTAAAGTGCCTGCTCAGGCAAGTGCAGGGACCTGCCTTCGATCCCTGATACCACATGCTGTGCTGGCCTCACTCTCTGCTCAGAGGTGATTGAGACTGGGTACGGTGGTATGTGCCTGTAATACCAGCGCTTCGGAGACTGAAAACAGGATCACTCCAAGTCTGATCTGTGTAGTGAGACCCTGTACTAAAATACATTAAATAAATAAAACCACCAAATTGAATAACAGTGTTGACATATTAAGACTTAAAGCTGTTTATTTATTTATTTGATATAGAGTGTCGCTACTCAGCTTGGTTTCATAGTGGTCCTAGTGAGAGGCTGGTACTGCAGTACCTGGTATGGAACCTAGGTCCTTGTGCTTACCATGACCACTGAGCTATCTCCCGCCCCACTTGGACTTGGAGCTGTTTAATAAGACTGTAGAGAAGAAAGATGCCTAAAAAGCAGAGCCCTTGATTGGAACTTACTCTGAAAGGCTTCTATCAAATAAGACCAATGCGTGCAAAAGAAAAGGAAGGAAGTTGTAGAGGGAGAGGCAGATTCATTGGAGAGAAAGGTCCAGGGTTCACAATCCAGGCCTCTTCAAGGAAGACCTACATTCTCAGGGCGAAGGCCACTCGTGTCCCAGCATTTCAAGATTGTTGTGAAATGATGCCTCCAGGAGTCCTAACCATTTCTTGTTTTTACCTTTTCAAAAAGTGTTGTTTATTGTGGTCACTGTGTACATACTAAACCCTTGTGTACTAGGTACACAACAGGCAGATGGCTTGTCTTTTGAGGTCACCGGTTTTTGTATCAAGAGAAGATACCTCTAGACATGATACAGACACATGGAATCATTCAGATATCCTGGCTCTGAGAATAAACTGGATAAATGGGAACTTAGGGTTGTCTCCTGGATGTGATGTAAAGTTGAGATACATATGGGAAAAATGACTTCCAGTACGTGGTGTCCACTGCCCACTCATTTTCAGCTCTGTTTCTGTGAGAGGGATGTATATCTCTACTTCTAAGCTTGAAGAACTCTGGCAAAGCCAGGGGTCTTATTTTGGCACTGAAAGTAAATTGGATCATTTGTAAGAAGATTTAAGAGCTATCACCCGGTTAATTGCCCTCTTTTGCCAAGAGCCCAATGTTCCAGAAGTGCCATTTCATGAGTCTGAGCCTAGGAAGGAGCTGAGTGCACACCTTGAATGTGTAAGCCACTTGGACGTTAGGGCTTTCGTCACTATTATTCACTGCAAATAATATTTTGAGAAACCTGGAATAATAGCATAAGTTAGACATCATTAGTTTATCTATGATACTACAGATCCATGGGATGGACCAATGAAATTTAATAATAAAGGTGAACAACAAGTAGGCAGAATAAAGTTAATGGTAAATCCAAGGTCACAATAAATGCATACATATTTGAGAACTATAGTACATGAACTACTTGATTTATTATTTTGGGTTAGAAAAGACCACTCTAACTGAAATTGAGTATCCAGAAATAATACATGAACATACTGAGAAATTTGAATACTTATTATTATGGGTTCTCAAACAGAAGCCAGACCAGAATCCAAACTGAGAATTGAAAATGAGCTTTTAACAGTGAGCTCGGGGCCTTCCTGACTTCTACTCACGCAGGAGAGAAGACAAGTTCGCTGAGTGGCAGAAAACAGGGCTTTTAAAAAGAAACTACTCTCTACTTAGCACGTATACATATTTTAAAATTAATCATTTATAAACCACCAACACATACAGGCACAATTCCCAGGTTAACTTCACAATAGATTGAGTACAATATCCAGATAAATCATTAGCTACATTCCTACAAGGATTGACAGGCCTAAACTTAATTATCACCTATTACATAGGACCTGATTGTCTTAGGCACATAAACATCAACATGAATCACTCTTAGGTTAGTACAATTTAACACATTCTGAGGTTATTAACCTTTAATCTACACAAAGATTGCTAAGGGCAGTTAAAAAAAGAACTCACCAGTGTTAGGAGGAATTCCCCAGACGTGGGGGCTTAAGGCTGTAATTTTTAAACTAGTGAGTAGTCTTAAGCACCCTGTTACTAATTTGCAGAAAATGACCTCAATGAGTTCAAAAATCCAAGGAACCCATTACATTATGTATCATGTGCAGTCATATGACACATGCCATTTTAGTTAATAATGGACCCATATATAACAGTGAAACTATAAGATTATAATAGAGCTAAGCAATTCTGATCATGTAGTTGAAAGAAAGGCAAAAGAAAAAAATTCATAATAGAAAATCCTTGAGAAAATCCACAGATTTATGTTAGAGAAAGACTTGAATGATACTGTTGTAGGCAGCTAAATTAGATAGAAATATTATAGGCAGTCAGATAGGGTATTACTCTACAAAAATCCTTGGAAGGGACAGCTTCCCAGGAGACAACCTGCTCAGGCCCCCCCTTCTGTCCTTCTCTCAGACAGGAGCTTTCTTTCCCCCAATAAATATATCTTACTCTTAACCTCCATTTGTTTCTAAAATTTATTCTTTGGTTTTAGAGAACACGGACTCCTCCAAGGTCCCTTTCAAGTTGGGAGTTTCATTTCCCTACTTTCCTTTGAATACAGACATACCACACAGAACTCCAAAGTAGTATTTCCATTAGAATGCCTCTTGTTTTTACATATCTGATTTTCATAAAGACCACACATTTTGTAATCCTGTTTTTGGTTCACATTGTAAAGGGAGAAGTGTGCACAATGTATGCTGCAGCATATTGTTCCAGCAGTTGTTCCTGATGACACACCTTTATTTATACCCTTGTGACATTCACTCCCACCATGACCTTGGGCTTTGCTATGGCACTTGATGGAATACGGTGAGACCCTAATTTATGAACACTTGAGTTGCAAACTTTTACAGGTATGAATGAGAAATGCATCATGAACGTTCATAGATGTGAAGTAATTGTGGAAGTAGCTCTTTTGTCTGTCAGACGTTGTCACAGATGTGCTGCTGTCTGCTTATTGCTATGGTGTGGTAGCATACAGTAGTACAGTGCTTAGTCAGAGCCCAGGATGTCTAGAAGCAAGAAAAGTAAGAAAAACAGTGGTGACATGGAGGGTTCCACTGGGAAGTGCAAAGCAATGTGCATTGTATATTTGTGTCACTTTGTTGGATTTAGGAAGGAATCTAGCTTATGAATGTTCTTCTGGAATGGAACTTGTTTATAAATCAGGGACTTACTGTATCAGTAAAGAGTGTGCAAATATAGTTATCAAAAGTATTTACCCACTAAAGCTTGCCTCTTGTATCTGTGTGGCCTATCCTAGAGCCACCACAAGCCACCACTCGGGAAGCCAGCCCCAGTCGATGGACCAGGTAGCTATGGTCTCACTCAGGGTCCACAGCAGCACCGGCACAAGTACTGCAGCTGACCCATAAAGTCATGTTTTCTTTCTTTCTTTTCTTTTTTAACCCAATAAGGTCTTGTAGATGAATTACACACCAAATACTAACTCATATGTGTATGCTTTCAGTGTTAAATGTTTTTAACATTGGTAAGTGGAGAAGAAAAAAATTATATACCAGATATAACTATTAGAACTTTATAATCACTTATAGATGTTATGAAAAGTATGTGAAATGTCAAACTAAATGGACCTCAGTGAGGCTGCTAACCCTGACAGGCCATATGAATCATAGACTTCGTTAATTCAAAGAACTATAATAAGATATTTTAGGCTGTGTAATTTATAAAGAACAAGAATTTATTATGGTTCTAGAAACTGGGAAGTTAAAGATCAAGAAGGAAGGAATAAATTTTGTCATGGGAAGTTACTATTATTAGGGCTTCAAAGTGTATCTTTTAATTTTTAGATGAGGTACATAAAACCTAATTTTTAAAAAGGCATTCAAAAAGAATCCTACATGGTGTGACTATTGGAATGTCTCCACAGTGCCAGTTATCAGGGAGCCATGCAGTGGTTCCAAGTCTCCTGCCCATAGTTACAGTGGACAGTGCTCAAGGAAAGAAAAGAGTAAGAGCCAAATTAGGGCTGCAGGTGGGGCTTTGGGATGACCAGTTGTTCTTAGGGAACAAAAAGGCCACAAGCCACCCAGAACCTTGGTATTTATTTATTATATCTCAGTCAAGGACAATGAGTGAAGGACAGTGGGCGTTTCCAGGAACAGTAATGATGACTACAGTGGGATAGTAAGAACAAAACATTCTTGCAAGGACAAGGGCAAAGATGAGACCAGGGCAATAAGGAAACTAGTCTTCCCCCCTCCACCCCCAGCCTTCAGCAGGTCTTGTCTTGCACTGTGAACACTATGGCAGTCATTAGCCCCAGGGCTCCCAGCTCTGGCCAGAAAAGTTTCCACATTTCAATTTGGCTCAAGAGCAGGACGATAACAGCTTCAGACTTAATTTATAATTCATGTTTCCCAACATGACCAAGAGAAAACAGGTTATAAAAATACACTTACTGGGAATTTGTGTAGTGGTAACATCTGACACAGGCTTTAAAATGACTGTGCTTAGTATATTTGAAGAGTTAAAAGATAAAGGCTGAGTCTTCTTAAGAGATCTGAAAACTAAACAGTCACATCAAACTTCTCAAACTGAAATACAGAATACATGAAATTAGAAATTCAACAAATGACTTAGAATCAAAGAGAATCAGTGAATTGTAAGTCATGCCAAGAGAAAATATTTAGAGAAAATAGTAAAAGTGAGACTAGTAATTCCAATTGAATTCTAGAAGAGTAGCAGAAATTTGTGATTAAGTGCAAAAATCTAACAAGTATGATATGAGCACCTGGGGACAAGAAAGAAGAGTTTGGGCAGAGTGGTAGGAACAGAATAATGGTTGAGGATATTCCAAACCAACACTTTATATGTTTATTTTTTATTTTTTAAAGAATACATTTAGGAGCCGGGCAGATGGCTCAGTGGAATAAGCGCTTCCCCGGCAAGCACAAGGGCCTGAGTTCAATGCCCAGATCTGCAAAAAAAAAAAAAAAAAAAAAAAAGAATACATTTAAACAAAAGGTATGTTGTGATACAAAAAGCACACAATGAGACAAGATTCAGTTATAGTGTGAGATAGATTTAAACGTAACTGAAAGCAGAAATCTGGTTGATATATTTCCTGCTTTCATATTGTAAATAACTCTTAAGAAACTACTTGTC
The DNA here is from genome assembly GCA_002564285.1 of Tympanoctomys barrerae. NCBI lineage: Eukaryota > Metazoa > Chordata > Mammalia > Rodentia > Octodontidae > Tympanoctomys > Tympanoctomys barrerae. Next base: position 16,837 of record NDGN011375842.1, read on the forward strand.
ATATTTTGTATAATATTACAGAAAGTATCCTTAATAACCTGAAAGAGATATTAAAACACTATTCTTTATTTAACTGTGTATCCATTAGAGGGAAAATAATCCTTCCAATTTTCTCTAATAGAAGGCAGATTGAGTGCAGAGGCACATATTGAAAACCCAGTTATCGACTATTAAATGAAAAATTAAAGATTTACAAAAATGCGAAGCATGTTACTCTTTGCAGTATTTGGTTTTAGAAATGTTTTTAAAGAAAAATATGTGTGAACATCTTGACTTTATT
>NDGN011375849.1:0-11081 GCA_002564285.1 Tympanoctomys barrerae
CACTTTCGCACATTTCAGTCTCACTTTGTGAAAGCCAGTAAAATGTGTCAAAAGCAGAGAAGCCGTCTTATGCTTTCCTTCCCCTAGCTTACAGTCACTTGTTTCTCGGTTCCTTATTTTGTCTTCCAAGTAATTGTAGCTGACATTGTATCAAGTATTTTATATTTTACAGTATGGTTCTCAATCTGCTACATCATTACTAAAAGCCCTGAGTGAAGGTCAAATAATTGGTGTTACTTTTGTTTCACCATCTTTGGCTAACTAACAAATATTAGTCTAGATTTCTTTAGCCTTTGTCAATGACCTTGAATTACCCATGATTTAAAGGGGAAACAAGTTACTATTCAAACATCCCAGTTTGTTGCAAAAATTCCACAGGAACTGCCTTTCATTTGATAACTTAGGAACCAAGACTCGTTCTCTTCTGTGGTGTCCCTGTTCTTAGTGTCTTCAAGGGCTTTTCTCTCCTCCAGAAGATAAGGAAGAGGATTTCACACAATTATCCTTGCACTTTTTGATCTAGACTCACAATACTATCATTATAAAATATGGCCTAGGCTAGTATGAGGTAGACATAGAGTTAGATGGTGAAGTCTGATAGTCTCCATCATTGCTAAAGCTTCAAGTATTTAATTTTTTTTCCAACTGATAATGTTGTGAGTTACAGACATCAAAATCTACTACAGGAAAAAAAAGAATAATTGCAGGACAATCAAATTTAATGGCATTTCCTTTTTAAAGTTTTCTTTCTAACTTCCATTAACAAATGGTTTTGATATGACAGAGCCAATTTTGTGTCTTGATTTGCAAATTCATTACCAAGAAGCTAGTTGTACTAATTCACAGGAAAAATGTTTTCCATCTTTTGAAAAGAAAAAAAAAGAAAAGAAAAGAAAANAAAAAAGAAATCCATTGTTTCAGTATTGCTGTATAATCCTGCTTTCTCAAATCATTGTAATACACATGACTGAATTTCACCTAATTTTTAATTTGTAAGGTGGGTTTAGATTCTTGATTTCCATCCTAAGTTTTATGATAATTTGGGTAGCAACAAATTTAGTACACACTGTGCAAGCTTTTATTTTGGTAAACACTCATTTAAATTCATTATTGAGAAAAGGAAGCAAAAACATTACCTGTAATTATTTCATACTATTTTGAAGATCTAGGTTTGTTTTCTCACCTGTCATGAAATCAGTATTCCAAAAGATCTTTTTGACTACTTCTTCACAAGAAATAAGATATCTGTTAAACATTTCTGTTTTTCTTTCTTTTTCCAAATTCAAGGAAATTCAAACAATACTTATGTAAAAATGAGTTCTCCATAAGAAGTTTATGTCAGATATGGTGGTGTATGCCTGTAATCTCAGCAATTGGGAGGCTAAGATAGGAAGTGTGCTGCAAGCTGAGTCCAGTCTGGATTACAAAGTCAGTTCAAATACAGCTGGACAGCATAATGAAATATTGTTTAAAATAGACAAAAAGAAAAAAGATTACTTGATGACTTTTTAAATGATTTTATAGACTCATATCTTCACATAACCATATTTGGAAAAAAAATTTTAGATTCTATCACATGAAGCCCTAGGCTCATAGAAAGATACTGGACAGTGGGTAGGTAAAAGAATAAAATGAGTATAAAAATAAATTGATTTATTGATCTATATTTTTGTCAGAAATTATTTTACAAATCTTTGTACATAGAGCACCATTCCTTCTTCATCAGTGAGGCAATGTGTATCATTAGGCACCAAAGCCATCACTGGCTTGGACATTTTTGACCCTGATGCCACAGGTACAAATTTTTCTATTTTCTAATAGCACCAACACACATGAGGCATGAGTTGGAAATTATTTTTTTACGCTATTGTAGACAAAGAAATGATCGTCCAAGTGCTAGGGAGACAATTCGGACCTCAGGGGACAAATGGGCCCTTTAAATATTGATCAGTATGAGCTAAGTGATTGGAGAAGTTGGGCTTCCAATGTATTGACATATCAGGTCTTATCTGGTAGAGTTCTTGACTTCAGAGAATTTTGTGTAAGAAGTAAAGAAGAAATATAATCTTTGGGAATTAATAGAATAAAATGTAAATAAAATAAATAGAATTATAAGAGATTAAAATAGAACTAAGGGCAATATTTGGAATTACAACATGTTGATACATTCAAGCTTATTTGAGAAAGACATTTCCGACACATTGAATGAAAAATTTTTAAAGTTTTAATGGCACCAATGAAGTAACCTTTTGTTTACTAAGTGTTCAGATTTCTAACAATCTCAAGGAAATAAGACACAGATTAATGGTTAAAAAATGGTTATAATCAAAATTTAGAAAGTTTTGATCACTGACAAATGAAATCTCACTATTCATTTTCTGAATATGAGGTCACATCTTTTATATTTTGAAGGACTAAGTACTCTAAAATCTTTAGTCCAGAGCTTCTTGATTTCATGGTGTATATGAGGTTATATTTATTTACTAAATAAAATTTATTTCTCCTGCGAGTTTTCTTTATTTCTGTATCAAAACTAAATAGAAGAAATAATGACTACAAGAAGTCAGGGGTGCCAGGTAAATGAAAGTCGAAAGCCAGTGGTTGTCACTAGATTAACCACAATACAGAAAAAAGTAAAAATCAATATTGAAGAAAACATCAGCAATTTGTGGGGAATTAAAATACGAGTTCATTCTGTATAATGAATGAAAACCAAATTGCTCATCTTATATCCCTGGCCTGAAGAATTATATGTAATTTAACTTTCATCTTGATATATGAAGCTTGTTAACTTCAAATCAACATAGATTTAAGAAATAATGGTACTTTTCCATCCATGTGAATTATATATTTATATTAGCACACATATGAACATGCTGTGATTTATAATAAATATTACTCAATGCTGTTCCCTCCTGAAAAGATGTTTCATTACTCCAGTGACACAGTTCTCTATTTTATATACTGGCAAATTTGAAGTATCAGAAAAACACTTCAAATACTCTGCTTCATTTGTCCAGTTTAAATGATAATTTGGTAGTGTGAAATTTAGCAGTCTTTATAAAACAAGTATGAAATTGCTTTAAAACTAAAGTTTTAGATATTATGGCTTATACTTCATTACTGCTTTCATTATTTTATATTATTTTTATAAACCATGCAATTTTCATTCTGAGACTGTAAGATACGGAACTAATTTTGTTGGCTACTTTTCAATGGCAGTATTTTGATTTTTTGATAATTATTTTTAAAAGATCCATATCTTTTATATCACAGAGAAGATATCATCCCCTGATCAATTTTCTTATTTTCACTTTTCCCAAGACGTGCTCAGATATCTGTTTTCCTACTCTGGTGGTAATATAGCTACATCACACTTTCTTGATGTTTTCACTCCAGGACTTTGAAATTGTATTGTAAGATGTTTTATAAGGCAATGAACTCGGGTTACTCCTGTAGTTTGTACACTGATTGATATTTAGTTGGTTTTTTCCCTTCAAATTTCCTTGCCTTTACTATATAGATTACTTCCATTTTTCTCAACTGAGTATATTTTGTCTTTCTGCCTTTGTTTTGGTTCTTATTTTGTATTTAGCTCACTGATTTGAAATTCTTGAAAATTTTTATAAATTATTTCATGAAATAAATCACAATCAAAATTATATTGCTAGGGGCTGGCCAGATAGCTCAGCAGATTAAAACATCTGCTTAGCTGGGGACTGTGGTTCGATCCCCAGTGTGCTGTGCTGGCCCCACACCCGGGGGGCACTGAGAGGGCAGCAGAGACTGGGCTTGGTGGTGTGAGCCTGTAATCCCCATGCTTGGGAGGCTGAAAAGAGGAGAATCTCTCTGAGTCCAATCTGTGTAGTGAGACCCTGTGAGCCCTGCACTAAAATATGTGGGAAAAAAAAAACAACACAATCAAAATTATGTTGCTGACAATTCAGATAAAATTCTGAGAATTCTTTTCTCAAAATAGGAACATTTGACTTCTGCTCACGTTGTTTCCAAAACTCCAAAAGTCTTGGTGCTATAGGACGGTACATCTTATTTGCTTTTGTTAAAAAAGAAAAAGAAAAAAAAAAAGCCTGAGTAATTGTTGTCGCTTACAAACTTCCCCAATGTATATGAGATATTCAATGGTATTTTAAAAATTTAAATACACAAAAACGGTTATAATCAAGATTTAGAAAGTTTCAATCACCCACAAATGAAAGTGCCTCACCATTCTGTCTCATGCCATCTAGCACCTACCTCAATTGTGAATTTGCTTTCTGTCTGTATGGATTTTCATTTTTCAGCAACTCTTATACCAAAGAAATCTCTGGTCATCTCTCCCTGTGTCTTTTGATTTAGCATATTGTTGGGTTTCATCCATCTTGCAGCCTGCCTGCATCAAAACCCTGGCCCTCCTCTTTATCTTCCCCAGCCATCGCATGTCCCCTGAAGAGACGTAATTACGCTTCAGTGGCTCAACAGTGGATAGAAAGGGCGGGTGTTTCTGTTTATTGCTATTCTGAATAATACTCTTGTGACCTCTCACACGCAGTATTCATATGGTGCGTGTTTCTATTGTTTTGGATATGGTGAGGGAAAATTGTTGGTCCATGTGGTCTATTGGAAAAATCAGTTGTTAACAGTTTAGGAATCTGCTAGCAGAACATGGTGGTGCACATCTGTTACACTCAGGAGGCTGAGGCAGAAGGGTCACAAGTGTGAGCCCAGCCTGGGCAACTGAGCAACCTAGTGAAAGTCTATCTGAAAATAAAATAAAATAAAATAAAATAAAATAAAATAATAAAATAAATAAAATAAAATAATAAAATTTAAAAAAATAAAATTGGCGAATGATTTTCCTCACTGCAAAGGCCCTGGATTCAACACTCAGTGTATTATTTATTTTATATTTAAGTTTTTATTCTTTTATGCATTTATCATAGGGTCTACAGGGTCTCACTACACAGATCAGACTCGTAGTGATCTCCTGTTTTCAGCCTCCCAAGTGCTGGGATTACAGGGCACTCCACCATGCCCAGTCTCAATCACCTTTCAGTGTGCCCCAGTTTCAGGGCCACCATAGCACTTCAGGGATTGAACCCCAGTCCCTGTGCCTGCCTAAGCAGGCACCTTAGTCCAGTGAGCTATCTCACCAGCCCTTACACTCAACATTTTTTAAAAAAATAGAACTTAATATATTGCCTTCCAAAGTAGCTGCACTATTTTATACTGTGCAACCCCACCCACTAATGTGTGAATGTGGAAGATAGTTTAATTTATTAGAAAGAATAAAATGAATTTGTAGGATTTAAATAAAATTATATATTTATAATTGGTACTATAAATTGAAATGTATGAAAATGTTCTTAGCTTTTATTCAGAAAGGTTAATATTGAGTGATTATATAATACGCTATATAATATTATATAATGTACTATAATGCACATTTAAAATGATTTCTGTAGGGCTGAGGATATAGCTCAGTGGTTTAAGTCCCTGCCTGGCAAGCACAAGGTCCTGAGTTCCATCCCCAGTATGGAGGAAAAAATGGTTTGTGAAACACTTACCACACCAACACCATTCCTTTACTGCTTATCTTAAGCGTACTATCTTGGGGACATGCTAATGAACACCAGCAAATCCAAACTGAAGCCGAGGATTGCTGTGAGCTCCCTGGATTACAGAAGCAATTCAAGGCCACTCTCTACTGCATTGAAATATGCTGTCCCGAAAACCCACTCCCCATCAAAGGCTTTTGGAAGACAGTTTCAAAGTTTCCTGACAGTTGGTGGTCTTGAAGGTTAATTATATTTTCTTGTTTAGATTCGGAATTGCCGAGCACTTACAAAGCACAGCACTGAGTGGTCTGGGTACGCCTTGGACACATGGCCCTGGGGACAGCATCTCAGGTGCCGTTCTCCTGCTCTGCCTTGCTGCTACCCTGGTCTAAGGCCTTGTGCTCCGCTGTGTTCACATGGCGTGATATGCCCGCCCTGGAGCCAGGCCACCATGGGCTGAATTATTTGAAACTGTCAATCATATCAGAGTTTTCCTCTTTTCAATTGTGGGTGTTGCCTAATTTGTCTGAAGAAGGGGAAAGTAGATCCGTACATACACATTTGAGACAGTGTAAAAAGGCAGGTTTGTCAGTTGGTGTATGAACAGGCAACCAGCGAAAGAGACGGCCTGAGGTGGAGTCAGGGTGATCAGAAAGGAAGCAAAGCAGGAATGTGCAGTAGGACCTGGAACAGGAAAGGAGCTCCTCAGAGGAGATAGGACTCACACTCTCCCTACTTCCAGAGTTAACATTTGAGAAATTCAGAAATGAGGAATAACTGGCTTTCTTTTAAAATTAGTTTCCTTTAGACTCTGCACAGAGAGACCTGGCTTAAAGAGTCTGGGGTACAATTGGCCATTTTAAACCCATGGAATCACATGAACAGCTCCACCAGAAAACTGAGCACATTCCCAGGCTCTGCTTATCCATGAAGGATTCTATCAAAGGGCCTGCATGGCAGCCCTCTCAGAACCCCTCCTATCAGGAGATATTTTTCTTCTTACACTTCAAGTGAACACTCGCTTAGCATCTTCCATCTTGTCCATAATTTCGTTCTTCAATTTTGTGAGGCAGCACCTCAGTTTACACAATTTATAGAGTTAGAACTTTCAACAGAATGCCAGAGGACGTGTACAAGGCACACTGACCTAGGAGAACGGAAGACACAGCTGAGATGTAGGATTCAGAGTCTCTTCAGAGAAAGAATCCTAAGATAGTCCTAAATTATCAAAAAGAAATTTAAAGGGTCAGCCAAATAGCTCAGCGGATTAAAGCACCTGGAAACAGGCACAGGGGCTGGGGGCTCAATCCCTGGACCTGCCTTGCCAGCCCGGGCCTCAGGGTGCACTGAAAGGTCTATTGAGACTAGGTGGGACGGCACACTTTAATCCACTGAGCTATTTGGCCGGCCCTATGCTGCCTTTCAAAATGCCTCCTCTAACTTCTCTAAATACATTTAGGATCCCTTCCTATGTTTTGAAGAATTAATCACAAATTTTCCTGTTATGGTTGAATAGTATCCCAGAATGTAACACACAGATTACTATGTACTTACCCATTGGCAAACACTGTATAGTCCTTGGTTGATTATAAATATGACTGCTATAATATTCCTATGTAATTCCCTGGATTAGCAAATGATATAAATCAAAATTCTATATGCACATGTAGGGTGATCAGTCATAGAATTTTCAGGTCTCTCTATAAATTGAGATTAGAAATAAATACAATGAATTAAGCAATGAAGCACGTTTTCATACTCTTTATTATACCAAAGTTTGATAACATTATTACATCTTAATGGCTATCATGAAAAATTCATATCGCAAATGTAAATTTTTTGCTAGACATCATTATCTCTTCTTCAGGGTGAATAAATCCTTAGCATTGAGAGACTTTATTTCCCTCTTTACAATTGCACTACAGGTGAAGTCTTTTACATGGTTCTGTTCAAAGTGGATAATCATAGAATAATGTTAGAATAGTAGGTACACTATTGTGCATGCCTCTGTGACATTTTATTCCATTTCTTTTCTCTTTTCTCATATCCATTCCTCTAAAGTATGATAGTATTTTAATTTTTAAATTGTTTTTCTTTCTAAAGAGTACAAAATGGTAAAAAAAATATTAGATAGAAAATTGACAATGATTGTTGTATTGTATAATAAAGTCTTCAAAGTAGTTGTTTAGGTTAACAGATACAAACCTGCAAAATGGGGGGGGGGAGGAGTTATAAGAAATTTAAAAGAAAGAAATAAACAAATAAACTTAAGCACTAACTACTCTTTTCAATTGACCAGCAGAAATCAGCAGCATAATTATCCAAACTATCCTACATTTATACATGAATATACCTTTCTCTTTTCTTTTGTCCTTTTCCTCATTTGAGCTTTTCCTTTCCTTTGAACAGATTCTTTCCCTTTCACAGTATCTATAGCACCTTGAAGATTTTATGTACTCTTTCAGGTTCTTAAATTGATAGTTGCTTTTGGACTCATTGAAAACTAATGTTCTGACCATGTAGCAAATCCAGCTTTTCAGAGTACTATAAAAACATTGTACTAAGCAGGTCTTACTCAAGGAATCACTGTCGTAGGTCACTTGTTAATTTCCTCTTTCATCACGTATTAGCCTCCCGTTCAAAAACCATTTATCATCTACGAAATTTCAAGAACTTGTTACATAGGAGGACATTATTTCACTAAATATAATTAGTGACTCGTCCTAATTGAACAAAAAAACCTGATTAAATATATTTCCCAAATATTCTTAATAATGAATCTTAATGTTTTCTAACTGGGGAATTCTAGCTTTCGTACTATAATCCATGTGAGTTTATTGATAATAGGAAAATAACACAGGGTAAGTGATTAATGTAATATAATTATAGAAAATTATTTTCTGTTAACAAAAATAGGCAATTATTATTTACCTGATCACATTATAATCCTCTGTTATTCAGAGATCTTTCTATATTTCCATGGTTTATTCTTTATTACTTTGTTTCAACACAATTTTTCTTACATGGTAGCACCAAAGAACCTATGTTGTAAGACAGCTGAACTTAATCACATTTTTTTCAAACTCTGAAGAAAATCTCCTGTCTCCTATTATCTAAACTTTTTAACTGACAAAGCTAAAAGATAAGGTCTATGATACTCTATAAAGTCCTGTAATTTTAAGTGTATATTTTCACTTAAATCATGTTCAGGTGTTGAGCTTCATTCCCCCACCATAATTATTAGTAGAAACTTTAAACAAACTTAATCTGCACCAATATTGCGTAGTATTCTCTGAAACAAAAGAAATTATAGTTGAAATTCTGCAGCCATTGAAGATACCATGATTAACTTGAAGAAATCCGAACATTTCTCTTAAGTGGCAAACTTACTAGGCTTGAAAGCCAACTGCAAGTGTGAAGAAAATAATACATATTTCAGTCATTGTTTTCATGAACCTAGACAAGCATTCAATGATCAAAGGCTTGGACGAAGCATTCTGGAAACTATAGAATCAGAAGGAGGGCCCAGTTCATGGAGGCTTCCAACTAAAGTATTATTTCAGAACCCTTTAAATGCTGCATCAAAGGATGCTTTTTATGTGTATTTTAATTATATGGTGTCCTAGTTCTATGGGCCCACATAAATTGATTATATCTGCCATTTATTCAGTATATATGAATTTTAAAGTACTTTTCTTCACATAATTTTATTTAATTTTGATTTTCATGAGCTGGTGGAGAATATCAGAGCCCATGTTTCCTGAGGAATTTATCTATTTTAGTTATTATAAATACAAATTTCATACATTCCCAGCACATTTTACTGTGGAGGAAACTGAGATTTTGAAGAGTTACAAGTTTAGTAATCATAGCAAATTTCTGTACAAATGCATCAATTTGAGTCCTGGGGAAACTAGCTGTCCGCATATAAAGACGAATCCACACTTATGTTCTTCACCATTTATTAAACTAAAATCAAAATGAATGAAATATCTAAGTGGTAAAGCAGAAAAACTCAATTTGTCATATGGTAAAATAAGCAAGGCTTCTAAAGACATAGGTGTAAGTAAGGGCTTTCTATAAAGAACCCCAGTGACACAAGAAATAGTACCAAGAATCAACAAATGAGACCATAACAAATTTGCAAAGCTTCTTCGCAGCAAAGAGAACAACCAACACAGTAAAAATGCAATCTACAGGATAGGAAATGTTTTTGCCAGCTATCTCTTCAACAAAGTATTGAGATGTGGAATATATAAAGAACTCAAAGAATTTAGACCAAATCAAAATTGATCAAGAATAACAAATAGACCCTTCTCAGAACAAGCAAAAGTAGCCAGTAAATATATGAAAAACTGTTGACTATCTCCGACCATAAGAAAAATGCAAATTAAAACAACACCGAGACTTTATCTTACTCCAAAAAGAATACACATCATAGAAGAATAAAATTATAATGAGCACTGGCAAGAATGAAGGGTGGAGAGGGCTTTCTACATCACTGATGGAAAATGAAACTAATGACATCATTATGGAAATCAGTAGGGAGCGTCTCAAAAACCTAAAACTAGAAATTCAACCTGACCGATCAGTTCCCTCTAGGTATCTTCCTGGATCCGTTAAAGACATCATATTACAGCAATACATGCATAACCGTAATTACAGCAGTACAATTCATAATAGTTAAGCCTATATGTTCATCAAGAGATGAAAAGACAAAGATAATGCAGAATTTACACACAACGGAGCACGATTTTTCCATAAAAAAAGATAAACATGAGGTATTCATAGGTCAATGTCTGCAACGTGAGACCATACCATTAGCCAGTTCACAATTTGCCACGAGCACAGTGGTTTATGTACTGAATACGTCACGTTGCTCCAGTACATATTGTTCTTGTTCACACGAGGAGATACACTGATATATCTGTTTATTTGTTTTATATCAACTACTTTATGCACACAATTTTATTTAGAATGTACTTGTCTTTGATGTTGGTTTCTAATAATAAGTTCTGGTTATTTTGTTTTGCTACTTTGTGCTTTAGTTATTTATTTTCATTTTTGTGTATTTGGTACAGGGTCTCACTATGCAGCTTGGACTCATAGTGATCCTCTTGTTTTCAGCCTCTGCAGTGCTGGGATTACAGGCATGGGCCACCGTGCCTGGACTCCACCACCGGTTCAGTGTGCCCGGGGTGGGGTGGGGGGAGGCAGTGCAGCATGCAGAAGCGGGGATAGAACCTTGGTCCCAAAGCAGGCGCTTAGTCGGCTAAGCTATCTTGCCAGCCATATTTTGTGTTTTATTTGTGAAGAATAATCTATAATTTTGCACTACCATCTATAAAACTCTTGCCACTTGTAGCTTATATATAACCTTTGTACTTCTTCAGAACTCAGTGATATTCTTTCAAAATACAGCGCAGTTTAGGGACATGGAGACTGAACAGCAAGGAAGTGAAAAATATTTGAAAAAAAAGTTGAGAAAAGAAATGCTAGCATATCAGAGAGGAAGCTGGGGAGATG
>NDGN011375858.1:0-10927 GCA_002564285.1 Tympanoctomys barrerae
CAAAACCCCTGGAACGCTTGGTGTTCGGGTCTCTCATTCCCACGCAGTCTGTGAGTGTTCCCCGTTGCTCAAAATGGCTCCTCAGACTTTCATCAGTTGTTTCAAAGCTCAGTCCTTCAATGAAGAGCTTCCATAGCTGTTTGGGCTCCTTGAGAGACTCTGACTTAGACACGATAGCAGTTGGAAGAGAGACTGATAGTGCTTCCTCTGTGGTGTCCACCAGCAGAAAGGCTCATTTTTTCTTTATTAAGCAGTTGAAATCTCTTACAATCTAAATGTCTATAATTCAAAATGATTTTGATGCTGAAGTTATGGTTTCAGTTTGGAAAAAGTTTTTTCAAGTGACGCCTGTTTGGTTGAATTAGCACTGGGGTATTTAGAAAAGCCAAATACCAAGGTAAGAAGTTGGGAATGAAGCTGTGATTTTGGTGGAACCAGACTTAATGCCAAGCATCTTCCAATGGGCATGGGGCGGGGCGCAGGTGGCACAGGTGTGTGCGCGTGCACTTGTCCTTATGCCAGCACATTTGGAAAGTTAGGAAGTGCCAGCAAGTGCAGTGTCAGGGCGCCTCTGCCCTCCATATCAGCACCCCCAGCTCTGGAAAACTCACTCTGGAGGAGATCAGAATCCATGGATGTGTACTCTCCTTGTTGGCATGCCTTTGAGGAGCATTTGCTTGAATCGTGTAGTTGTGTTTTACTAAGATGATGCCTGGAGTTTTAAACTATGGAATCTCAGCGTTAGTTTTCTTCTGTGATGGTCAATTTATACTGCTAACTTGGCCGACTTGAAGGACACCTAGTAAGGCACATTCCTAGGTGTGTCTGGGGGGGGCGGTGACAGGGGTCTCTGTCCCCTTCTGATCAGGCTCTTCCCTTGCACTCTGCTTCCTAAATGTCCTCTCCCTGAGCCTTCCACCATGATGCTTCTGTCTTAGGGCCAGGCTGCCATGGACCAACTCGACACCATATCCAAACAAACCTCTCTTCCTTTAAGCTATGGATGTCAGTTATCTTGTTCAAGCAACAGGAAGGCTGACCATACACTGCATCAGTAGACATTGGATTTCATTAATAAAACTCAGAATAATTGTGTAGCATCCTAATGTTTAGATGCAAGATGCATGGAATTCAGAGAAAGGGTCAGTAAAGATGGGGCTCATGAATGTGAGCTGTGGACAGAGAAAGAACCAGAGGATTAGAAGTCATAGCATTTGCTGGCTTGTTTGGCTTTGGTTCTTCCATTGAATCTCCTTTGCCAGAGCCAGAAAGTGAGCATCAAATACATTGACTTCACCTTTGTTGAAAATCCATGACCCTTATTTCTGCCAAATTTCTCTAAAGTATTTTCTTCCTGTCATATGTGGTGTTTGTCTACATTATTTATTAAAAGTCCTGTAATTCACTCCTTCCAAGATCTCCAAAGATGACATATCTGGGGAAAACAAATGAGCTTATCCTGTGTCCAGCGTGCTGTCTGGCTTCTGTCTGCCCAGCTAGATAGAGCTGACTTGCCTTGCTAGGCTGGTAGGCACAGCCGGCAGGGGCGCTGGCCTGCCTGTCTTCAGCACGTATCCCTCTGCTCTGGGCCACATCACCAGTCCAGGCGCACAGGCCACAGGTAAGCAACTCTGGTAATCCTGAGAACTGTAAAGCATGGCTGGCTCCCGATGGCTACATGTGCCTTGTCCTGTCTTGACAAGATCAGTTCAGAGAATTCAAGGCATTCTGTCATCTGTGCCCTCTGGATGTCCTACTGGTGACATGTGACATTATCAGCAGTGAGGACAGAAGGTTTCTAGGAGGGAAAAGTCAAGTAGATAAGCCCTTGCTTCCTAAAGCAGTTTTCCCTGTCACTTTCTTCCCTATTTGTCCTCACAGAAGGTTGGAGGCCTGAGCAGCAATTGGCAAGGTTGCTAATGTCAGCCAGTTCCTGTGTTTGATTTTATTTCTTGGATTCCATGCCCAAGTAGTAGCCATGCTACGATGGCTGCCATCTTGCCCTTTCTGTCGTTTCTAATTTGCCTCAGTAACAACCACTCATTCTTTAACTGATCTTTGCTAACCATGGAGAGGGGAGGGAGAGGGGAGAGAGAGAGGCAGGAAGATGAGGGAGAGGAAAGCAGTACGCCTCTCCCCAGGGCCTTGTGCTAAAGTGAGCCTTCCTTACAGGCCAGAGATGGACAGGGATGGTGGTGGGGACAGCAGGACAGGCAGCTGCCAGCAGGCGGCAGGCTCAACACACGGGGCAGGCAGGGGCTGACAGCTGTATTCTTCTCTGAGGGATGAAGACCAGGGCTTGCTTGTGTTCCTGCCTCTGTCACTAATGCCACTTGGCACCTTATATAACCAATGTGTTTGTTACAGTCTCTGAATTCTACAGGTAAAATAAGGTGAGTGAAAGAATTTAGGAGGGAGCAAGAGCAAAAGGGTCTTGGATAACAGGTCTGAATCAGTCTTAAAAGCCTCATTTTGTGGGTGACAAGGTAGCCCCCAGGAGAGAGTGGCTTGTTCACTCTGTGGCAGAGAGTTAGTGAGGTGCTGATGAGCTGTTGCCATGGACATGCGTGGGCAGTGGGGGCCCAGGTAAAGGTAGGAAGAGAACTTCTCCTCAAGGCCTGTCTTGGGGCAGGTGTGGAGTTATGTCTTGGGTTGGCACAGCACTGAGACCACAGTGTGGCCTCTCTGACTGGGTACTGAGGGCAGTTGTGGCCGGTTTATGGTGGCAGTGTAACCCAATGGAATGAGTTCCCCTCAGGTAGCTACAAGGTCATTGAGCACTACCAAAAATTAAAGAATGGAATGAGATTTTTTTTTTTGTCCCTAAGGAGTAGTGAGAACACCAGAGTTATCTGCAAAGCAGTGCCCTCCCCAAGAGATAGAGATATGGGATTTAGTTGTGTTCAGGTGCCCATGGATTTCCACATAGGAAAACACTTCAAGGTCGGTAGCTTCTTGACCTTGCTCATTTCAAAGTTGTAGTTCAAGAAGAAAAGATGGTTAGCTCAGCAGATTAAAGTACCTGCTTAGGCAGACACAAGGACTGGGGTTCAATCCCTGGAGTGCAGTGCTGGCCCCACCCTCAGGGTGTATGAGACAGTGACTGAGGCTGGGTGTGGTGGCACATGCCTATAATCCCTGTGCTTGGGAGGCTAAAAACAAGAGGATCGCTACAAGTTTAATCTTTGTAGTGAGACCCTATAGACCCTGTACTAAATACAAAAAAATAAATAAATAAAAGAGAGAGAAAAAGAGAAAGGAAGAAAGGAAGATGCCCACATTTCCGGGCACACTTCGCTCAAGAGCACAGAGCATGTGTTCAGATGGCAGCCATGAGCCCTTCTTCACTTTTACCTGAACAAAGGAAAAGATGCTCTGGAGATGTGTTAATGTAGGTGGCAGCAGCTTAGCAGCTGTTAGCAGGATGAGTGCTGGTGAAGTGTGGGAGGGCAGGGCAAGGAGCATAGCTCTACAAGAGGCACATGGCCATTATCTCCCTGTATCTTCCCATATCTCTCTGTGCATGTCATGGAGTCCAAATGCTCCTTGTAGAAGGCCATCCATCATGTTGGGATAAAGTTCATCTCCACCTAAATGTGTTTGTAATGAACACAGTCATGTGCTGAGGTTTGATGTGTTAGGACTTTCCCATGTGGGTTTTAAGGGGACACATTTCAAGCATTAAAACAATCCCTGGAAAGAAACCACTTAAAAGTGATCAGCCAAGGAAAACATTAAGCTATCCAGTTTAGAAAGGAGGCAGGCGGTCTTGGAGTTGACTCCATGTTCTTTACCTCTTGTCCCTCTTTCATGCAAAGCTCTAACTGAGCCGTTGGGTTGGGGTAGCTGTAGCCTTTCCTCCCATCCCCCTGGGGCAGTGGTAGGAGATGGGAAGAGCAAAGGGGCTGCTTACCATCTTGTAGGTTGAGTGTCTCCCACAGAGGTGAGTGTGCTCCCCCATGCCTTGCTGGTTTCTTAGAAAGAAGTGAGTATCATCCTCTACATAAATGCTCACTTCTTCAAGTGAGGGTTCCTGTGCTACTCTGGAGCTTGCTTTCCCAATGGAAGAAGCTGAAATGGACAATATACACTGAGGGTAGGCACTGTCCAAGAGGTTATTAGGCAATGGACCTGATGGGGGAGACAGAGGAGAGGATGAGGCCTGCGGGTGTAGATGGGACCACCAGGCCGGCCTGGATCAGAGGGTCCTACATGAAGGACGACCTCACAGCAGGGAGGAGTCTGGGAGTGCTGCATTTGGGCTGAGAAGCCTGAGCCAGCCACAGCAGATCTGAGGAGTGGTCAAGGGGCTCCTGTGGCTAGGGCAGAAGGAAGGCTTGGACAGAAGGTCAGAGGTGTGATGGGAGATGGCTTCATGGTCCTCGTGAACTTGGCCTTGCCCAGGGGAGGTAGAGAGGGCTTCAAGCAGAGCCAAGTGATATCCTTACCAAGGCTCACTGGGCAGCAGCCTGGAGACCAGATGGTGGAGGAGTGGGAGGGGAAAAAGAGTAGCCCTGAGCGTGTAGTGCATTGGAGGGCAGGTGCTGTGTCCTGGCAGGAGAAGCTTCCATTCTCAGTCTTCTAAGATGAGCTAGATTGCTCATCTTAGGGCTGCTTCTTGCAGACTCACTGAGCCAAGATGGTGGAGCTACATCCTGTAGAGTTGCCTCCTCTGGCCCCTGACAAATCTTGGCTTATCCCATCTGTATGAGTCATTGTGGTTAACTTAAATTCCATTTTTTCTAGTTATTGTTGAAGATCAATCTATCCCTGCACGAACTGATTTTTTTTTTTTTATCGCTGATGTTTGTGCGTGCGTGTGTATGTGCTTGCGTGCGTGTGTGATACTGGGTCCCTATTCTCCCTCTGAGACGGGTTGCCCAGGATGGGCTCCAACTTGCTATCCTCCTGCCTTGGCCTCCCTAAGTGCTAGGATTACAGGTGTGTGCCAACACTGGCATTTTTACACACAGCAGTGTTCCTTTGTGAAACTGCAGGGAGTCTGAGGGTGTCCCATTCCTTCCTAGCCTAAAGTAAGGCCATGGTGAGCTCCTGACTAACCAAAGCGTCCTGTGTCATTAAAAAGCAACTGTCAAGGTCACTCTCACATAACATTTTCCTGCCTCTCGGTGCCTAGGCTGAAGGCAGGAGCACCACGTTCTGCCCCAACCAATTACCGCAGCAACTCTCAGCCTCCTCTGTGCACAGTGGGAAAGAAACTGCCTGCCTGTCTGTCTGATCACAGGAGTGTGGCCCATCTGCTGCTGCATGGAGAAGCAGCTTCTTTCTTTTGGACCTTGGAGCACCATAGGCAGGCTTTTAATAACTCATACAATTGATTTGATTATTGGAAATTGGAAATCCCACGTGTCTTAGATTCCCACAGCTGTAACAGAGAACCATGGACAGATAGCTTACACCATGAACCTTATGGGTTCCAGCAAAGAGGCTGGAAGGTTAAGAGTAAGGTGTGGGTGGGGTTGGTTCCTCTGTCCTTGGCTTGCAGGCTGTCCCTCTGAGCACATCTATGTCCTCACTTCCCCTTCTTACAATGATCCCCATCAGGCTGAGTTAGGGCCTAATCTAATGGTCTCACTTCAACTTAGTCATCTCTTCAGTGGCCTAACATTCAGTTACATTATTACTCTGAGATAGCAGGTTGGGACACAACCCATTAGTCTATTGCTCCTGGCCTTGTGTATGAGCTGTAGATGTGAGTTCCCTGTATGGTCCACAAGTTTCATTTGTTGAGATGAAATTTGGTCATATGTTTGAGTTTTAAGAAGGATGCAGTTTTACAAGTTGAGAGGTTATGGCCCTAGTAAGAATTCCTGAATTGTTATGGTGGTCGTCTAATATGCCTGAAGCCCTTAAAGCAACAGCTTATCTTCGCAATGGCCACTTCCTCCTCCTTCCCTACTCCAGCCCTGGGTACAACTTCCTTTGACCTTTCCTGCCCACACAAGGGAGCCTCCAATCAGCTCCTTAACGTCACTAAACCCGCCCCTCAAACTCAGCCCCTGGCAGACGTCCATAAAGTCTCAGGCTCCCTGTCTCAAGGCAGAGGATCTGCCCATCTCCCTGCCCTTGGCCTTCTCCATGTGTTTAGAGTTAATAAAGGCTTTCCCTCCCCCTATGTCTGCTTCTCTGCCGTGCTGCCACCACTGCCGCCATCGCTGTTGTCTCTAAAACCTATTACAGGTAATATTGATTGAATTGTGAAAGTAACTTGATTGTAAAACAATTCCAGAAATCAGGCTGGACAAATAGAGCACATTTCATATCAGCTCATACTTCTGGTGAAAGTTGAGTGGCATTGGTGAGGTGAGCAGAGCTGGGCTGCCTGGTTGCCAGCCCAGCTCCGCAGTCCTCCCGCTGGATAATCCTGGGCAGCTTGTGTAAGTCTCTGCATTTTCTTCTCTGGAAATGTGGGTATAATTACATAGCTCCTATTCAGAGAGAAAAAGTAGGGATTTAAAAACCCATCAGATAAAACACAGAAGAGTTCTTGGTGCAAAATAAGCATCCAATAAATGCTTGGCTCCGTTGTTCCTAGGGCAGCTGTTTTGAATGAAGGTAGTCATTTCGTAAATTAGGTCTGGTGTGTCTGCCACAGCATAGCCGCTAATCTGTGTGGGCAATGTATGTTCTTCCCGGATATAGCATGATTTGATCTGAGAAGCAAGTTTTTATTTGTCAGGAGCAATATGTAATATTAGTGTGACATGGGAACTAGTTTTAATCACTGATATATGTAAGACAATCAGAAACTTTTACATGGTCTAATATCATGGCATTCAATTTGTATTTCTTCTCCTGAAATAATGACCTATGGAGCACAGTGTGACAGTAAGCAGCACTGGATGTGTGCGGGGCTGGTGTAACATAGTTCCATCCTGGTCCAGACACCCTTCTCCTACGAGATGCAGTCCCCTGTTATCTACAGTATGTATTACAGTTCTGCGTAACACTTGATTTGAGAAAGTTCTGCTACTAAAAAAAGCTTGGAAGCCATCAACATAGGACATAGATTATTCATATTCTTCTATCCACCCCACAGTTTTCATTCTGTGTATACCCCAGGGATGCAACTAATGTTAGTATTAGCTTGAGCAAAACATAATTAGGAAGGTAAATCTACTGAAAAAGTAATATGGTATAAGTTAAATAAATTAAATATAAATCAAATCAAATAGAAAACAATGCGTTCAATTATCTGCATCACTACCTCTTTCCTCTCACATGGATATTTGAGAGGAGACTAATTTTCATTCTAGGATAAGGCCAGCTCTGAACTTCACTCCCAGAAAGATGATGCTTGACATATTTTTTATTTGTGTCTTGGGCATTAGATAGAGGCACTGCCATTTGGGCCAGCTAAATTTTAGTGTCAGACAGAGAACCCACTCTATCTTAATTGTCAATGTATGCATTAGTCTTTGTGCATGTTTGGGAATACTTATTAGTAATACACTATTAAATGCTCATACAGGTTCAATTATGTACTGAGATGTTTATTAAAAATGTATTAGTTCAGTGGACTCCCATGAGCCTGGCAAAGGAGAGCACTTTTCTGTCCAAGGAAGGATTTGAGTTTGGAAAGCAGTGCCAGCTATCAGGTGGTGTAGTCCCAACGGAGGCAGACCTCCTTCAGGGCTCCACATGCCCTGTCCTCCTCTTGCTGATAGCCAAGGTGCCTTACTTTCCATGTGAACTTGATGCTCAGCCTTACCTGCTCTCAGAAGAGCCAGTCTCCACCCCTCCAGATCTGGAATTCACCAGGCAGAATTCCAAAGGTTGTTTGCAACGGTTCCCATTGGCACACTCATGGTTGTTGAGACTGTGACTCCCGAATTCAGAAGCATTTTGTGTCACTAAGCCCTGGGCCAGGCTTAGCTCCTCCATCAGGGTCAATTTCAGGTGTGCTGGAAGATCTACTTCTTTTGAGAGGAGGCCCCAAGGGGGCTGGTCAGCATGACGGAAGCCTGACCTGCTTCCCAGATCTTTACGTGCCAGGTATGCAGAAATCACAAACTGTGGAGGTGGCAGTGTCTCAAAGAACTTCTCACATTCAGAGAACAACAAAATCCAACAACTTTGCAGCTTAGCTCTTACTGTATCTTGCAACCATGTTATGGTTGTGTGGTCCGTACCCGTCTCACGCATGCCATGAAGCTGCCGACTTCCTCTTTGG
The DNA here is from genome assembly GCA_002564285.1 of Tympanoctomys barrerae. NCBI lineage: Eukaryota > Metazoa > Chordata > Mammalia > Rodentia > Octodontidae > Tympanoctomys > Tympanoctomys barrerae. Next base: position 8,195 of record NDGN011375858.1, read on the forward strand.
AAGAGCACTGTTTATCAAGCTCCTTCTTCCCATCCCTATAAGGGGTGATCAAAACATACAAGAAGTGTTGAGAAAAATGTATTATGGTAAAAGATGCATTGCCATGAATCTTCCACAAAACACTCCCCCTTTTGCTTTAAACAGTTATCCCGTGCTTCTTTTCACTTTCTGAAGCAGTTCTGGAAGTCCTCTTTCGTGAGTGTCTTTATAAAATGTGATTAAAAAATGCAGTGAATGCTGCTGCCAAGTGACACAGCACAGAAAGGCAGAACCATAAAGTCATGATAGTGTGTCCTCATCCACCTTCTTCATTGGCTCTAGCACCGTGCAACTTCTGGCTCTTCCTTAAAGTTACAATGACCATGAAAGGTAACATTTGGAATTGATTCAGGACATGAAGGCAGACATGACAGCGCTACTGAAGACACTCATGAAGGAGGACTTCTAGAACTGCCTCAGAAACTGGGAACAGCGATGGGAATGTGTGTTTGAAGTGAGAGCAATGTGTCTTTCACCACAAAAGGTTTAAAGAATTTAAACATTCACCATGTATCTTGATCACACCAAGGGGAACGTTGCCTCTCGCTTCTAGCAGCGGTGAGCGTGTGGTTGAGGTCAGAGGCTGGACCTTTGTGCTGAGTTCTTGATGCCAGTGAGGCACTAGACCAGAAGCTGTCATTGCTCTGCAGCCTCTCTTCCTAGCCCTTTGTCCCTTCCCTTCCCATCTCTAATACCCTATAGGCTCCCATACCTCATGCGAACTGGCTTCCTGATGGGGTGCCTGCTTGCTTTGTCACGTTGGATTTTCTTTCTCCGAATTGCCCTTCATAGTGCCTCCGAGTTACATTTCCACCTCCACAAAGTTCTCTTTCATGTTGTTCATCTGCTTGAAATCAGAATGATTTCCCATTGCTTGAAGGAGAAAGCTCAGACCTGAGCCTGGCACATAATACCGAGAAGAACTTGGCCTGATCATCCTTTAACAATTACTTTCATGGAAGCTATTCTAAGCCTATTGATTAATATTGTAAATACTCTAAGCATGTTTATTTTGGTCCTCTTTTCTTAAAAATGCAAGCCAGATGCCATCAGGCTTTCCCTCCCTCCCTTCCTCTCCTTCCTTTGCTCCTTTCCTCCCTCCCACCGTACTGCAAGTAATTACTCCTATTTCACTCTGTCACAGCTCACCTGTGAGCCATTTGGATCTGTTAGATTCATATTCTCCTGCAGTCTCATTCTCTTTCCTTTCTTCACTGAAACCTAACTCACTTTCTGTGTCTTCTAGTAAGCTTTTCCTCTTGTCCCTTCATTTGTAATTTTAGTATATGTGTTGCTGAAGCAAGCACTCTACATTTCTAAATTGCTCCTAAACTCTTGTCTCCATTGTCTGTATTTTGCCTAGGGAAGGTTTTAGTTAGTGGAGTCCTCCTAGCATTGGGTTTCTCTTCTCATTGGAGTAGTTCTTTCATCTTGCTTTATATTTTGGTTGATCACCTGCACATGTTTCTTTTCCCCTAAGACACAGCCTTGAGAAAAAGACAGGAATCTTGGATGACCCATGCATGCTACTGATAGGGCTGAGTGCTCCCTAATGGGCTCCAGGGACTGTTTCCAGTGATGGGGCTGTGAGAGGGCACACAGCAGGTGGCTGATGCCCACATGGGACTTGTGTTTGGGGGTGGGGGGAGATAGTGCATGAATAAACAAACATGAGAAGGCAAAAGTACTGAGGAGAAAAGAAGCAGAGCAAGGGCCCAGAGAGTAAGGATGCCACATCATACCTGCTTTATACACGTGTGCCTGCAACGTGCTCTTGGTGATGCTGGGTGCAGAGGACATTTGGTACATGTTTGTTGAATTGATGATGAACCCACATAGATATCTGCTTCCTGTGTAAACCATCCTTCCAAGGTGGTTGTAGAAATCAGATCTGAATCTTTTACTGCTGGGAGCATTCTTAGGTCTATCTTCTCAGTATCAGGAGATGCATACTCTGGGAATGATGACAGATTGTAACACCAGCTGAGGTAAAACACCAGGGAGGAAAGGTCTGCTTCCCAGTGACAAATGTTAATGCCACATCACTTCCCTACTGCTCCTCTTCCATTCTTGGGTGATAGAAGGGTCACTGATTTACTGTCCTGTATGTGTAGTTGTCTACCTGTGGTTAACAAAAAGACCAATGTCCTCTTTTTAACTCTTCTAGCCTTCGGGAAAGAATAAAAGTCCTGAACTTGTCACTTAAAGAAATCACCACCAAAGTAAGTACCTTTATATTCTCACTTTCCAAAGAAGTCTATGAGTTTGATGTCTACATGACAGGCTACTTGGGCTCTGGAAGAAAGGGAGCATTTTCCATTTCATGGGTTTTGTGATGAGCCAGAGAGCCTGGTGAGGGGGCTGCTGTCTGCATGGAGGGCTTGGCCTGTGCTTGCCTAGCATGGACCAGCCTGACCGTGGCCTCATAAGGGGTTGCCACTCAGGCACAGGGCAGGACTGCTGATGTGCACATCAGACGCCTTGCTTAGAAATGCCTCCAGAAAGGAATACTACACAAAGTTACCTACTTTCCCTCTCATAAAGGTATTGTTTTGGCCCTTTACAAATGGAAATGCTATAGGAGATGAATGTTTGGGAGTTTTAAAAAAGATTTCATTTGGCTTAGGGGTCATTTCTTTTTCTTTTTTTCAGAATTTTATTGATAAACAAATAGCAATTAGACAGTTTCAAATC
>NDGN011375887.1:0-11134 GCA_002564285.1 Tympanoctomys barrerae
ATATATGTATAAATATTTCAAATTAAAGCTTAATTTAAAATACACATATTGTGAAGTATTTTCTAAAGAATAAAATAAAAATTACTTTTCTTTGGAATTCAGGTCTACCAAAGAATTGAAGTGATGATGTATATAGTCTGTAGCTCAGAGAGTCATGTAATGATTCAAAAAAATGCAATTGAGTCCTTTAAAATTACAAATATTTTAACAAAGAATACTTTATTCCAAATATTTTTCTGAAATGCCATTATAAACAGTCTTTTTGGTCTTATGGAAGTAACATCCTCAGCACTCATCCGGTCAAAGCATATTCAATAGTACTGCCAGTAGCAAACCTAAGGAAATTTTTGATTAAATATTGCAAGATGAAACTGATAAAATGTTACATTACTGTGGACTTGGTAGCTTCAGATGATAATTTACCACTTATGCTTATTTATACTTTGTGTGTGTGTGTGTGTGTGTGTGTGTGTGTGTCTAGGTCAGCCCACCCTGGGGGTGGGGCTGGTGTGGTATGTGGTGCCAGGGATCGAACTGAAGTCCCTGTGCTTGCTTAAGCAGGCTCTTTAGACTGCTGAGCTACTATGCTACTCCCTTTTTATAGTCTTTATAAACTTTCATTTGACAGAATAGTACTTTGATTTATTCCACATATTCTAATGACATGAAAATTATGGAATATGGCAAAAGGTATTTCATTAATGTTACATTATAATATATAAAGTAAAATCAGCCTGTTTTATTGTAATAGGACTTTGCTAAATAAAGAAAACTAATACAGAAATTTATTAAATACTATTGTCATAAAATAGAGCATACAACATTTAGTCTAAAAATCCATCAATTTCCTCTGTTCAAGAAATGATAAATCTAAAAATAATTCAAAAGCAATTACATTAGGCCTGGATATAATCAATGAAACAAGAGCAAAATCTAGCATTGGAATAAATGATTTTCAAAGATTATGATACCTCCTTCAAAATGAATCTTTCTGGCAGAGTCTCCCTATTCCCTATTCTATTCTGTATTCTTCATAGTTTCCTGTGAAATATTGCTGAATCACAAGTGAACTTTACTGCTTACAATAACCTAGTCACAGGTTGTTTGTGCAAATCTTACAATATGAGAAATAAAATATATGGGCTCTTTCTAGTAGCAATGTTCTCGAAGTATCTTATTTCTTTTCTTTTTAAGGGAAAAAAATTCTTCATGGCTGGACTGTTGATGCGATGGTTGGAGTGTATGCAGAGCAACAAAATGAGAAATGCATTCTGAAAAAGAGTCATAGGATGCTGAGAGATTTTTGAGCATATTAAAAAATCAATGGAAAATTAGAAAGAAGTAGAATAGTTCATTTGTGTTTTTACTTATCTAGAAAAATACTAGTAAAAGAAAGTTGTTCTTAAAGAATATCCAGTAAGTTTTTATGGATTCCTTTATTGGCAATGGTTTAAGTTATTTTTCATGTATTAATATCTTCGTGAACTAATTCTAAAAAATAGAATCTCAGCTGATTAGGTCTCCTGAACCACAAAAATAGTGACCTCACTTAAGAATTACTGGAAACATATAAAGAACTGCTCTTTTCTTTTTGAAATGGAGAAAAGCAGACCAAATAAATTGTAAGGTAATGTACAGGATATAAGACAAGACATTTTCTCATTCTGAAACCTGCACTTTTAAAACCTGGACTGAGAAATACTTGCAAAGATATTTATATTTGTTCTGTTTTATGAACAGAGAATTGTTAGTTGTAGTTGAAAGAATTCAGTAGCTATGAATAAAAGAAAAGAATATATGATACTAAAAAATAGAGCCAGTAAAAGAATAGGATAGGTTTAAAAAAGAGAAATTTCACAGTATTAATTTAAATAAATGAAGGTGATTAACATTCCACCAAAAATCTTACAACATCGATTAATCTGCTTCAGAGTTTCAAATGAGAAACAAACATCATGGATATAAATTAGTAATATCTTTCTACATCAATACATCACAGATGTTTATCTTTCAAAGTACTTGTTCCATTGAATGCTATGTGGTCAGAGAGAGACAGAGAGAGATAAATAGATAGATAGATAGATAGATAGATAGATAGATAGATAGAATGAATTAGAAAACTTCTGAAATGAAAAGGTAGCTTAACCTAAAAATCACACTTTATAAAGAACTGGTTCAAATACAGAAACATATTTGAAATCACCAGAGAGCCTTTGGAGCAATGAAAAACAGAAGGACTAAAATTTGTACAGAGGCTGATAAGCTTTTGACAAAACAATCAAGAAACAAAATTAAGAGAAAAAGATATTGCAATGCAAAGAACATTGCTGTATTTCCATTTTTCTATTGAAAGTTCTGTGGTAACATGAATAAAAGATAGGTTAAATAAATTTTGGCGAGCTTTCAATGTAGTTTTCCTTTTCTACAATTAGTGATAATCATATACTCCAGGACACTATAAAAACTATGACTGTAAGATCACAGGAGGAAGAACCATAAGAAAAAATATAAAATAGAAATGGACTTGTTGAAATTAGCTAAAAGGTAATTGAGGACAATTTTCTCAAAATATATTCAATTTACATAGGAATTTGTGCAAATTTCACAGAAAAAGAAGAATCTACAAAAATATTTTTGAAATAGGCTAAGAACAAGTCAATCATTTTCAAATAACATTGTCTATGCATGGCATGTTAGCTCAAGATTTTTTTTTATTTTTTAGGGTTTTTTTTTTTTTTTTTTTTTTTTTTTTTTTTTTGTGGGATCAGGGATTGAACTCAGTCCCTTGAACTTGCCGGGCAAGTGCTTATTCTACTGAGCCATCTTCCTGGTTACTAGTTCAAGTTTTGAGAGGGAGGTAACAAGTAGAATTGTTGACTTAAATAATGGCAGAATAGCTATCAGAATGTAGATATATTTAGGCGGTTAAAGAGCTCAATTCTGAGTTCTACATAGGTAATATCATACTGCTTTTTTGAAATGTAGATAGATATTAAAATAAATATGTGTATCCATAATCAACAGACAAATATTTTCTTGGTCTGAGTCCAACTTTATTTTTTTTAATCCTTTCTTTCTTCTTTTCTTTTTTTTTTTTTTTTTGTGGAACCAGGGATTGAACTCATATCCTTGCGCTTGCCAGGGAAGCACTTATTCTATTGATCCATCTCCCTAGCCCAATCCTTTCTTGTTAGCAGTTGTATTGTTTTAAATTGATGATGGTACAGGAATCTGCAAATTACATTTGAGCAAGAAGTAAATACAACAGACTATATATGAGAGGTAAAGTAATGTTTCGTAAATATCAATGGGCTGAAATTAATGTTAAAAAACAAAGCAATCATAGTTCATAACAGCTGTAGTGTTTGTAAGTCAAATATATGAACAAGCATAAGTATGTTCAAACTCAGCTTTTAATACATTAAATAAATAAGTTCTCAGGGCGGACCAGATAGCTCAGCAGATTAAAGCACCTGCTTAGGCAGATGCAGGGGCCAAGGTCCAATCCTAGCATGCCATGCTGGCCCCGCCCTCTAGGCCATGCTGAGAACAAGTGAGACTGGGTGTGGTGGCACACTTCTGTAATCCCAGCACTTGGGAGGCTGAAAACAGATGGATCAAGGAGGCTGAGCTGTTTAGTGAGACCCTTGTGGGGCCTGTACTAAATACATGTAAAAAGAAAAAGAAATGAATAAACAAGTTCTTCTAAGTCCATCAAAACATCACTGCCAATAAAAGAAAAATATATAAAATTATCATGCTTTTAAGTATAATAATATATTTTATGTTTTATATACTACTTATGTTATTTTCCAATATTGAATGAACTTAATACACTTTTACAACATGCTAGTTAAAATGAATAGTATAAATTGGACATTACATGAAACAGGTAATTCAAGGACAATAAAAGCATTTGACTTTAAATATGAGTACAGGAAACCTACAGCAGGAAGAAATACTGAAGAGGGGGAATAGGAGTTATACTAAGGCAAATAAAGTCATTGTTAAGACATATTTAAATATATAAAAGAAAGTTATATCTTTCCTTAGTCAATAGATACTATTATTAAAGTACGACATGTATTTTAATTTTCTGTCTCAAAAGAGATCCCTTTAATGAACAAAATTTAATATATGAATATCATATAATTCTAAAAGGTTATAAATGTTTTCATAAGATATAAAATCTTGTTAGTGTCATGTTTTCTTGCATGAAATTCTCATGAATAAAAGTTAAACTTAAATTATGCATCTATGTCAATTGGGTTTTTATGTTTTTTTAATTAGATTTCAGAGATTTAAGAAAACTGTTTAGATGATTCTTTGGCTGTGGATCAATACTATAATACAATTAGATGAAGCATCCAGACACTAGAAGATATTAGAACTCTTAACTAAATTATTCCTTTTCTATTTTATGTCCACTATTAAATTCATCTCCGTAACTTACGTCAACCTTTTTCTGCTCTAAATCTTAACGGGCCTCACAAGCAGTTTCCACTTGACCTAGCTATTAATTATACATTCTATTATACTACCCTTTATTCAGAATTAGAATTTCAATGTTAAAGTGCATTTCAGAGTAATCAGCATCCCTATGGTTGCAGCTGGGAAACTCGAGCCATAGAAATATGAATGACTGTGCACTAAAACTTGTGGTTAATTTATGGTATTGTTGATATTGTAAATTACAAGAGAAAAATGAGATTGATTTGTTTCTGTTTTAGTTTTTCATGTATGATACTTTATGTATGTAAATTTTCATTTTAACTTCTAAGCTTTTCATAAGTAGGAACAATATTTAAGAGTATTGGGCTCCTGGTGTTTGATATATGCAGATGCAATGGTGCTGTGTAAAGATTAAGCTCTCTTCAAAAATAAGAAGAAAGCTGGTTCAGCTCTATATAAAATAACATTATAGGTTGTTTTAAAGATAAAACCCTTAGAAACTGTAATATATATTTATTACAACGTGGCACTGAATCTAAGAACACAAATTTACTCCTTAATGTACCGTTATAAATCTACTTATTGATTTTCTTGAGATAGAAAAAGAAGAAATTGACTGAAGTTAATTTTGTATAGCTTCATAGAGAAGAAAAACATGATTTTATTGAAAAATATATATTAATGTCATATATCTGTTCAGCCTGTTATAATGAAATAGCATAAACTGGCTAATGTGTAACAATAGTTTATTTTTCATGGTTCTGGAAACTTACAAAATCCATTGTCATGCCAGGATGCAATTCCCTGAGGTCTTATTCTTCACATACATTTCCTTTTAACTTTTTAGCTTTTGGGCAGAAAGAAAACAAGCACCTTCCAGGCTACTGATATATTTATATGTGATGTTAAGATTTCAACACATGAATTTCAGGGGCTCACATTCAGGTCATATACCTATAGTGAAATGTAACAATATTATACGTGTGTATCAAAAGTGCAATGTTTGTTCAGTGACATATCAAACTATGCAAGTGAAGGTGAATAGGATTATTCATGAATGAAGTGGGCTAGATAGATAGATGGTTGAGCTGATAAGAAGGAAAATGGGAGGGAGATAAAAAAAGAGATTTTGTAAATTATATCTTCCTTTTCTGTAACAAAGTTTGAGATGACTTTTGGGAAGATAATCATAACTTGCTGCCACAAAGAATTGCACAAAACTGAACAATGCAGAACTCATATTGGAAGATACACAACGCCATTATTTGATTGACAAAAAAAACATGGAAAAATTGTGGGTGTTTAATTTTGGATAAGTGCAAGCGTAGCTGAATAGAAGTTCAGAGTTTTTCTTTGTTCACCGATAAAGATGCATTACATATTTTATATTGCTCTTTTTTCAATAATTCTACAATGCATCAGATGTAATTTTATCTAACATATCCTGAAGAAAAAAGCTCATAAGTAAACAATTGTTTACACAGTTATCACACATAGTATCTGTTAAATTTCTAACCACTGTGTATTTTCTATAGCTCCACCTAATATGAATTGTATGTTACATAATGTACAGCAAGACATAACTTTATTACATAACTATGTAGGAGTCCAGCAAACACATCTTATATATCAGGCTTTCAGAATCAGGATTTTATTGCTGTTATCATTATTATTGTCTGTAGAGTATTGATCACAGGAAATTTTTTTAAGGAATAGTTCTTAAAGATGTTTGTAAGAAAGTGGCCCTATAAAACATATACTAGTGACTATATCCAGTTGGCAGAATAGATCTGGGCAGCCTAATGAGGAGTGAGTGAGAAATCACACATGGTGGAAATGAAAACCATACTGTGAGTTTGAAAGACACTCTACTTCAGGATGCTAGGGAGAAGTGATGTGGATCTCAAGCCAGACAGCAGGTAGATGCAAACCCATGGAGACTGAAAGGGTTGATAATTCATAATGGAAGACAAAATTAGTTTTAAAAATATTTATTTATTTATTTGTTTGTTTGTTTTGATATAGGGTCTTGCTTTGCAGCTTGGCCTCCTAGTGATCCTCCTGTTTCAGTCTCCCCAGTGGTGGGATTCAGGTGTGTTCCACCACACCCAGTTTGGGATTTTGGTAGCAGCACACCTGGGGTTTCAGGACAGGCATGGCATTTGGCACTGGGGATTGAATCCAGGTCCTTGCACTTGCTAGGCAGGTGCTTGGCTTACTGAGCTAACTCCTTGGCCCCAGGAAAGAAATAATTTAGAGTGAGTAAAACAAAGCATTTTTGTGAGACTCAGATACCTTTAGCTCTCATTATGGAGTAATGTAAGTGAGCACTAATGGCAGCAAAACCTTGTTAGTTCCTATTGAAATGTTAGAACTTCCTAGTTTCCATTGAAATGTTAGATAGCAAATTACTTTTAAGAAGCTGCATTTTCCGGAAGAAGCTTGTGTTTCTATTGCACAGATGATTTTTATAATAATTACTGCAACCAAAAGTTGTTAGTAAAACATAGATAAAAATGGTTATGCTCAGGCCCATTTCTACTATCAAAAGTCTTTGTGTCAGATGTATATTGGAGACTGCATCCATTTGTTGTTGTTGAAAGTTAATTTTCGTGGGGCTGGTGAGATAGCTCAGCAGACTAAAGAGCTTGTTTAGGCAAGCTTAGGAAAAGGCAGGGTCCACTGTTTCATCCCCAGCAGCACAAGCCACATGAACCCTGCCCACTAGGGTGGGCTGAGCCAGCCAGAATCCTTACGTGGTGGCCCATGCCTCTAATTTCAGCACTGGGGAAGCTGAAAGCAGGAGGATCACCATGAGCCTAAGGTGCATAGTGAGACCCTGTACCAACCAAATACATAACAGTTATCTGTTTTGCTTCATAAACAGATTATTTCCTAAACATGTGAAAATATGTACCATTAATATGTCATTTCCTTAAACTAACTTAGGCTTTCTCTCCTAGTACAAGAACTACTACAGGCTTTTCACACTTATGAGTAAAACTCTGACAGAAAAATTGATAGTAACACCCGCTGATAGTAACGAAATAATGGTAGCTCATGTATGGATGAGAAAAAAATTTCGAAGAAAAATTTCAGGCAAAACTTGCTTTGAATAAAAACTGTACTTATCAAAGCATAAATGAGATAGCTCATGTGTATACTAAAATTGTACGTAAAGCAACCTCATGGTTTAGAAAATGAGTTTATATTTCAGTTTTTAAGTGTACAAAAGGTTGGCAAAAGCTCACTCTACCTTTCTAAAATTTTAATTGAAAATATTTTGATTCCAACAACAACACAAAGGAAAAGGATATTTGTCATCCATTACATTTCTACAGCTTACACTTTTCATTCACAGTTGTAATTTATTTTCTTGTGGAAATTCAACTAGAAATCAAGCTATTCATGACTTTTTCTGATACAACAGTTTCTCAGTGTAGGCCTTGAAGATAAACAGCAGCAACTAAACTATGCATTTTAAAAATTTGAATTAGCATTTTAAATAAGATTTTAAAGTATTATTAATTTCACAATAATGTTTTAAAATAACATAAATTTTAAACTCATTTGTGAAAATATTATTTTTTCAATAAAACATATATCTCTGCAAAATCATAGAAAGTAAATAAAGTAATAATATCCTAAGGTATAAATTCTTTTCTTTTGTGACTATCTTATTGGCCAAACCATTCATTGCCTCAGAATATCAGTAAATGTTAAATATGAGTATATCTCTATATGTCTGTCAGTCCATCTGTCTGTCTGTATTATGTCACATTTTTCTGATATAAAGTTAGGGTTGTTGGATTTCTCCAAATTAGTGAACAAAAATTTATAATTAAAAATAAAGGGACCAGGTAGATAGTTCAGTAGAATAAGCACTTGCCTGGCAAGCATAAGGGCCTGAGTCCAATCCCTGGTTCCATCAAAAATAAATAAGTAAGTAAGTAAATAAAAAATAAATAAAATCTTCTTTGTTATCAGAGTAATTTATAAATACATTTATATTTTGAACTCTTTTAGTAAAAATAATTATCATCTCCTTTATTAATTCTATGATAAAATACTACAAGGGCCACAGAAACTTATATGCCTCCATATTGTCCACTTCCTAGTATATTTTATTAACTGGCTTTATAAGGTTTATTTGAATAGTGCTTGTAGCTTGGCTATTGAGGGAAAATCTAATCAATCAATTTCCCTTAAGCAAGAAATCATAAATTTCAGTATATTGATAAACTTATGGTGTTATCAATAACTTGGGCATAATGAAAGTCTGTATCACTGGAAAAAAGTTTTAATATTCAGTAAATTCTCAAGTGTGGACAGAATAGGGCCTGTGCATCACACGAAAGCGAAATTGGTAAACAAGACAGAAGAAATATTTGTCTTTATAGAGGTTGTGATGAAGGAAACGACGTGTTGAAAAATATTAGAAATAAAGGGAATATAAAATAGTTATGCTAGTGTAATTAAAGTGGAACATTAGAGAAAGATACGTTATGAGTAATTGTCTTCAACTGGAGTTTTCAGTTATTGATTGAAAAGTTATTGATTAAACATAACTGATTAATTCTATGATTGATAAAATGGATCATTGCAAGATGCAAGCCTGAATCTCATCTACAAGTATATAGTAAGGTACTTCAGAAATGAAAGGCATTGATTGATTATGCATAAGGAAAAATGTCAGTTTGTCTAGAGTTTCCATTTCCAAGGAAAGTGAAAACATACAGTTTGCACAAAGGAAAGTATAAGGTGCACATAACAAACAAATTCACCTGGGTGGACTGGTGGGAGACACTTCCCCTGAGTACATGATACCAAGTTGAGAGGTGTAGAGTCAGAAAAATCTCATCAGGCTAAATACTAATATAAACAGTGTGCAGAAAGACAGAATTAAATATCATGAGGACTAGAAGTTGGCAAAATTGTGTCTAAAAGTAAGATAATGGTGGTAAAATTATTTTATACAGAACAATACATATATATATATGATATACAGAAAATATATGACTATTTTATCAGAAGAATATATTTTCTTTCTTTCTTTTTTTTTGTGTGGAACTGGGGATTCAATTTAGGCCCTTGCACTTGCCAGGCAAGTGCTTATTCTACCAAGCCATCTCCCCAGCCCGTGAATATAATTTTTTATGAGGTTCTTGATAAGCCTTTCAGTTTCCAAGGCTGGTCTCAAACTTCACTTTCTCCTGTTTAGCTTGCCATACTATGGGATTACAGAAGTGTGAAGCATTCCTGTCTCAGCCATTTGGTCTGAGATTGTTCTATTGGCATTTTGTTTGGGCTTTCTTTATAAATAGAGTGCCTGAGTGTCCTGAACGGGTCTAAATATGAAAAGCTTATGTGGTGATGAATGGAGCTCCAAATTTGCAGTGTCTGAAGTGAGGGCTAGAGAATGGAGGCAGAATCAGGAGGACACTCACCTCATCAATGAGCTAAAATGTCAGTGAGTTGTGCATAGCCCGGCCCCACTTCTTTCTTACTTCTCTCTGCCTCCCGCAGCCATGAAATGAGCTCCCTCCCTGTCCACACCCACCTATCACAATATTCTTCCTCACCACAGTCCTGAAATCAGGCGGATAGCAGACAGTTGCCTGGTACCTCAGGAACCAGGAATACAAATAAACCCTTCCGCCTGTGAGCTGCTCATGCCAGTTATTTTGGTCATGACCCATACATCTCCTCTCAATCATTTATTTTCCTATTTCGTGATTAGGCCCAACATGATATCCAATTCTGTCAATTTTTAACTCCTAATGCCATTAAACTTTTGTCACACAAACGTGGGAAAATGCACCTGTAATCAGTTCAAATATGTGTTTTTTTTAGTCTACTTGCCCAAATGCTAAGAACAACTTCAGAAAATCCTACACTTAGGGCTTTGAGGGATGCCACTGTGGCCTGTTCTTTAGCCTTGCTGCCAATATTCAGTTCATTAATAGCTCCTTTTCCTCCCTGCGCAGTGGAGATTTAAAACTCCACTTTATGGGATTTCCTGAGATACCTCCTGTTACTCTTAACCTTAACCTACATTCTTGCTACACAGAAATTTGGAGCTAATAACCTAATTGCTCGTCATTCCTGTGTTTAAATCACCATGATTTTTAATGTGCAAAAGTCACTGCGTTTCATCATAGGGCTGCAGTGCAAGTGAAATCTTGCATTTAAAGACTTTTTCCTAGCAAAGGATTGGAATTCTTTTCTCAAAATTTATCCACTTAGCCAAGATTGTACTGTCTTTAACCTCTTCTTTGATTTTTTTTAATGTAACATCTAATTGTATTTAAAATTTAAGCATCTTGGAACAACACAAGCTATAAACTTCCATTGAGATTGTTGCATCTTTCCATGTCCAAGACATTTTTTTTAATACGTGCCACAGTCTCCTCTCCAGTCCATAAGGAACACTCCTGAAGATAATTTTACTTTGCTGTTAATAAACCTCCTGTCATGCATTCCTTGACACAGTAAACGTGGTTGCCATCACTTTCACTTGGCTCAAAACAACTCTAAAATCTTATTGAGAGATGTGTAATAACAATTAGAGAAAAGACTCTGACTTTGTAATTAGTTGTAATGCACATTTTAGGATTCTGACTATATCTCTGTATTTCTCCTGACAGTACTGTATTCCCTACTTTCTTGAAAAACTATCTTT
>NDGN011375890.1:0-24878 GCA_002564285.1 Tympanoctomys barrerae
GATTGGACTCATAGTGATCCACCTGTTTACAGCCTCCCAAGAGCTGGGATTACAGGCACACGCTGCTGCGCCCATTCTCAGTTGCCCACTCAGCATGACCCAGGGGCGGGGCTGGCACAGCATGTCTGGGGGATCGAGCCCTGGCCCCTGCACCTGCTTTCAGGCACTTTAATCCACTGAGCTATTTGGCAGGCCTGAAAATCTGAAAATTTGAATACTGGATATTTGGAATTAAGTATTAAGGAATTCTTAATTTTTATGTATTATGTACCTAAGTGTTTATTAGCACCTAATTGTACCTAAGTGTTATCAATGACCTAGTATAATTTCTATAAGTTAGTTCAGAATAATCTAGGGGAACAAGGAACTGGTGGAAATAAAAATGAGCAAGATTGNATAATCTAGGGGAACAAGGAACAGGTGGAAATAAAAATGAGCAAGATTGTCCCTCAGTAAATAATTTTTCAAAGTGGATGATAGAAGCATTGAGACTTATGTTATTCTCTGTTTTTGTGTTCTCCTAAAATTTCTCCAAATAGAGTTTAAAACATTTTAGATACAATCAAAGTAGAAATTGAGAACAATTGTAGAATTTTTATTATTGGCCGGTGAGAATTCTACCACTGAACCACCAATACTAGCTATGAGGATTGTATTGGGTAATGTCTGAGTCTTCATTGCAGTACTGGATTTTTGAAAAAAGAACAATAGCTTAGCTCCCATGTACCCTCCCCTAGTTTTCCTGCCAAACCGGTAAAGGCTCTTTACCTACCCTGGCACCCCCCCCGGTGCTGTCCACGGTTCTGATTTGTGCTGCTAGAGTAAGCCTGGAGAAAAGGGAAGGTAACAGGGCATCAAAGATGAGTTGATCTTATATACACTAGATTTGAGGTTTCTGAAAACTCTTAAATAGAAAAAAAGTACAATAATGAAGTGGTTCTGTGTACCCAAAAGTAGTAAACCAAGATAAAATGGAGTTGAGCCCATCTTACATATGACTCTACCCTCCCAGGATCCCTACGTTCACTGGTCACCAGTAGGCCAATTCAGCCTCCCGGTGTGGTATGGCCCAAGTCACTGCAGGAATAGGCTAGTCTTGCTTCTGGGCCTTGCACTTTGAAAAATTAGGATCTCAGTTTATCAGTGCATGTCTATGCTTACGCGTTGCTACCTGTTTAAAGGTATTTGTCAGCTATTCAGTGCTTATATTTTGCATCTTACCATGGAATAAAATAGCAGCATTGGCATATATAACAATATATCAGGCAGAGTAAGCATGGATCGACATTGTTTCTTCTTTTGACATTATTTCTTCTCCAAACTCAGCCTACAGATTTTTTTCCTGCACGTAATCTATACTTCCATAATTTAAAATGTACTAAATGTCACCTCCTTAGTTGGTCTCTGGAGTAAGCAGTGGGAAGCATAGACCTGCTCAAATTTACAAAGCAATTTAAATGTGTCCTGAGTGGAAATTGCTTTATGTAGATCTTAGTGTTATAATTTCAAAAGTGGAGCAGATACCATTCGTGATAGGCTGTATTTTCTAGAAACTTGTAAGTCAACATTTTTGCTTTGTTCTAATATTGGATGTGTAAACAAGAGAAAAGAGATAAACCTTTTCTGTGGACACACTAGTGTTGATCGACAGGGGGATCTCTGGTGATCTGGGGTGAAGACATTGAGTTTCTCTAGGGCATGAAAGGTAGCCAAACACAATCAGTAACCATTGGAAATTCCAGAGTGGAATTTGATGAAAAAGGTTAAAAATTGATGGGCGCTTTAAGAAAAGAAAAGAAAAAATATTAATTAAAAGATGGCACACCGTAGAGAAATCACTTGGATGTTTTGGAGGGAAGTAGAGTAGAATTTGGACCCCAGAGTGAATGGCTGCCTCATCAAGAGTATGTTATTTCCCAGATGGCTCAGCAGATTGAAGCACCTGCTTAGGTAGATGTGGGGGCTGGGGGTATGATCCTTGCCCTGCTGTGCTGGCCCCATCCCCAGGGCCTGCTGAGACAGCAATTGAGACTGGGTGAGGTGGCCCATACCTGTATTCCCAGCACTTGGGAGACTGAAAAACAGGAAGGACCACCTCAAGTCCAATCTGTGAAGTGAGACCCTGTATACCCTGTAGACCTTATACTAAATACATTTTTTTAAAAAAGGAGTATGTTATTTTCATGCCTTGAATCCAGGTCTTTCTGTAACATGTTAAGGGTATAAGGGTTGTGGGTCACATTCTGCATAGCTGTGGCCTGATACTTGGATTGTGTAAGCTCTATCAGTACAAAACAATTTAGAACTTTGTATAAATATTCATCTTAAATAGTAGAAACTTGTAAGTAGTCTTTCTATAACCAGCAGGTTGTAATAATGATACTTAAACTCTAATAGAAAGCAGTACACCAAAGTTTGCCTAACACTTCCTACTGAATCAAGGTATCTTACTTTCCTAAGTACATATAATATTATATCAACAATTTGTTAGGCTTAAATTCATTTCTTGCCATTTCTGTATAGAACAGGCCCTTTAATGGGACAGGGCTGCTGGAATCGTGTCAATGGATGATACTCCTGAAACTGCAAATTGACATCACAGCTGGAGAAGTGTAAACCAGCATCAAAGATAGAAAATGAGGTCACTGCAGTGTGACTCCTTTTATTTACAGATGTAGGGAAGGTAATAATGAGGGAGATCAGAGTAAAAAGAATAGAAAGGAGATAAAATGGAAATGTTCCTAAAAGTTGTATCTGAGGACTTTTCTGGCTACATTTAGAACTATGGGAAGCAGTAAAACATGGAGGAAGAAAGCATTTTTAATTACTTAAGGCTTTAGCTTTCAAATTTCATAGGATTGCAAAGCTCATCAAACCATAAATATAATTTGTCCCCTTAATTTTGGGATGATAAAATTGAATCCCAAAATGGTTAAATGACCTAATGTGACCTAGCTAGTTAATACGACATTTTGTTCACAGTACCTTTTCAAGTACAGTAATTTCTGCCAGAATATTTTTCCTGTTTAACACTCATCCTGATCCAATGCCTGGTTAATTCTCACTGTTTCACAGATTTGGGCCATTTATATCTTTCCATTGAGGCTTCTCTCCTACCCTTTGTCAAGGTCAAATAATACAGTTACAGAAACAATCTCCCAATAACGTTTGCTAAACATTTATTATTATTTAATTGTAACTCCCATGGTTGGGGCCCAGCATGTTCCCGATAGGCTCCTTGCTTCCCAGCTGTAGGCTTTTGGGAAGTAGTTGCCTCTTTGGTCTCTGGTTTCTTCAATTAGGTTAATCCACTGACGGAGCTATCTGATGGCATTAGAGGAAACACTGGAAAATGTTGGAGATGGGGCCTACTTGGCAGATGTGATCACTGGGGACATGTCATTAGGGACCGTGTTCTGTCTCGAGCCCTTCCTGTCTGGCTCTTTGTTTCTCTGCTTCCTGGTTTTCATGAGATGAGCAGCCCCCTCCACCCCACAGTCCCACTGCCATAGTATTTCCACCTTGCCCTGGGCTCAAGGCAATACAGCCAGCTAACGGTGGACAGCAACCTCTGAAGCCATGAGCAAAAAGAAACCTTTCCTCCTTTAAGCTATTATTTCCAGGTATTTTATCACAGTAATGGAAAGCTGCTGAACAAAACAACTCTGTAAAATTTGTACTGTTTTCCCCCATTTTACAGAAAGGAAAACTTAAATACAAGAAATTCAATAATTTTCTCAAAATTATAATTAATAAACTAGAATTCCATACCACACTTCTTGCTGCAAAGTCCAAGTTCAAGTCTAGTCTACTAATTACCTGTTATCTGGAAATCTTGTAACTCCCTTAGCACTTACCTGTGCTACTATCTGTTTGTGTGTCTATTTGATTTACACACTTTTTTCTTAGGGCCTGTGACCTTTAGGAGACCTCAAAACACCCATCTTTTAATTTGCCGTTTTGCTCAAGTCCTAAATACTTAATGTCTAGCAGGTACATTAAATACATTATATCATACAAAAATTAGAGGGTAATGTCGTTTTTGGAATTCTCCGGTTCTAACAATATTGCATTCTAATTGCATTGTTTAGAGAATTATATAAGAAAATGTACATAAATTACTCAGTAATTCACACACTTGCTAAGTACTCAGTAATGGCACAAAATTAGACAAATTGACTTAGAGATATGTTAGCTTAAGGCCGCAAGAGGGAGTCCAGACCCAGCTGCTTATGCTCCTTTTATACCCCACCTCTTTTGTTACCTGCCCAGATGACATTTAGAAAAGTGCACCTTAGAGATTGCATTGCTTTCTAGAGCTAATTTCAGGGTCTTCCCTAGACAAGCTCGCTAACCCGTGTTTCATCTTTGGTACGTGTCACTTTAATCCCTGAGAGTGAGACAGCTCCAGAGTCTTGGTGGTAGTTGACAGATCACTTTCTGAATCAGCCTCCCAAGTGGAGACTGTTAAGAAAGACTAAGATATTATTTTAAACATACGTCATTTCAGGGTGTGGTTGTTAGACCTTCCTTTAGTTATAGCAAAATTTAAGCAGTGGGTTCTTTACTCTTTTTGGCCATTAGATGTATTTGCTTCTACATGCCTCTTCCTGTATACATTCTGAATGGTGTGGATATGCTTTGTTATTTCAAGTCGTATCCTTGAAGTTAGCACATCAGTGCTATCTCTCCACATAGGCACTTGGTAAGGAATCAGCCATGTATTCTAGTATATGGACCCTGGCTGGGAATAAAATTTGAGTTATAAAATTAATCTATAAATATCATAGATGATACAATGAGGATCTCAAAATTAATCTTTAAACGCACCAGACAAAATGCAGATATTCAAGAACAACAACAAAAAAGGTAGTAGTATTCATGAAAGTGACAGTTAATTACTTAATTCCAAGGACACATTGTAGTCTAAAAATATATTTCAGGTTCACAATTGACTGTCTATTTTATGTGGCAGAATACCAGCTTTGCATATTTATTAAAATTATTCATACCTGCATAGCTGCCTAGATGAACGGTTGAGCTCTTTTTCCTCGATCCAGTATATTATCTTGTCCATTTTTATCAAGGCATGGCACTAGAAATTCACCTAAATTTTAGAATAATCTGTGGAATATCTTCAGCATCAACATCTCCTAAATACATATTTTATTTCCATTTTTCTTGATGTGATCTTTTATGTAGGATTGGAAAAAAAATAGCCTATCTCTGTGAAAAAAATTATAACTTTTTAAATGGAGTAAATTTTAGGCAAAGTCTTATTTAATGTGAAAATTGATGGTAGCATTTGGCTGTCATGTATTCCTGTTATCTGTCATATATTCCTGATGTGGGGGAAACAGTAGAATCTCCTGATTTTTATGTGTATTTTCAGTGGAGAACTGTATTTGCTTTAGTTGTTATCTGTTGATGTGTTAATGTGTTACTATGGTCCACCCATACAGTGGTGCAGCTGAGATGGTGACTTCAGAGGTCACACTCCCTTCAGTTCATATTCTGAGCTTTCAAGTGTTATTTCTGTTATAACTTCTTGGGCATTTATTATCTCATCTTTCAAGAGGAATGGCCATAGTGTTGTTATGGCTTATATGTAGATATCCCCACGACACATTATGCAGTCATAAACAGGGCTTTTCAGAGCTGGCTGGATCTAGGGTGTGTAATACTGGGATTGAGGTATCTCACCCTTACTGTGGTGGCACCAGTCCGTAAGCTTGCAGCCTGGATGGACTACAGAGGGACAAAGAGAGGCAGGTTGATGTTTATGCTACTGTTACTTCTCCTGCTCCTGTCCTTTTCTGATTGCTATCTTCTGCCTGCCTGCGCTGCTCTATTTGTCCTCTGTAATGCCCCTCTGCCATGCCACCCTGCCTTGAAGCTAGACTGAAACCTTTACAAACTATGAGCTGAAATAAACTTTTCCTCCCTCAACTTTGAGTGTTGGGTATTTTTAAAAACTTTTTTAATCTTTTACTTATTTATTTGGTACAGGTTCTCACCATGCAGCTTGGACCCTAGTGATCCTTCTATCTCAGCCTCTGCAGTGCAGAGATTACAGGTGTGCACCTTCACCCCTTATTTCAGTGGTGTGCACAGCATGCAGTACCAGGGATTGAACCCTGGTCCTTGTGCTTGCCGGGCAGGTGTTTAGACCATTGAGCTATCTCCCCAGTCCAGGAATTATATGTTAGCAGTGCAAAACTAAGAGACATGTCTTTCTTATAGGTTGTCTTAATTACTTTATCATTGCCAGGACAAAATAACTGAAGCCCACAAGTTAAGGAAGAAGATTTATTTTAGCTCACAGTATGCAGAAATTTCATTCCATAGTCTACAAGCTCCAAAGCTGGGTGGTGCAGCAGAGGAGCATCAGAGAGGAGAAATAGTCCATGGCAGAGCAGACAGAACACAGCAAGGGACAGCCACAGCATTTCTTCTTTCTGTCCCTTTATATTACATCCAGAGTACAAGCCTGTTGGTTGGTGCCACCTACACCCAGGATGGGCCTTCCCATTGTCACCCAGAACTGTGCTAAACTAAGCAAAGGACTAGTCCAGTGACCACACCTTTACTCCAGTTTCAAACAGCCATGATTCAGCCTCTCCCAAAAGCCACACCTGTGGAGCACATGAGACATCTGGGTACAAACCACAACAGAGGTTGACAGTGCGATAATGTATATACCAGTACTTAAAACTAGGTTGGTTCCGCAGTAAGCATCAAAGAAGCATAGGTGCTATGTTAATAGTAATATTGATAGTAGTATATCATGGGATGCTAGAGAAAACTAAATTTTTCAGAAAGATACATGACAATATGTTTCTCAAATGATAAGGAATGGAGGCTAGATGAAATATGTAGACTAGAATATTAATTACAGCTCCAGTGAAGCCTCAGATAAAGTAGTTTCATGACCTCTCTTTGTATAGTTAGACAGTACAGCTGTAGAAAGGCAAGTGGCTTCTACAGTTACACAGCCAGGACAGCAGAATCTGAACCAGATCTCCTGGCTCAGAGTTGAGTGTTCAGTGTGTCTTAAAGTACTGATTTTTCAGCAAATCACATGCATTGACATCCTAGATATGGTGATTATTTAGGAAATGAGGAGTACATGAGGTCTTCACCTGCACATGACTGTCCCTGCCCCTTTTGGCTTAGTGTCATGGTGGTGATTAACTTTCTAGAAAAACCTTTCTATACCCCTAGAATTGGGTAGAAAGTGACTGCCAGAGTCACCATCTGCAGCACGCATGAGCAGCTCCGTCTGAGGGACAACTACAGCTCTGGGCAGGGGGACAGGATGGGAAATATCTGCTCTGGAGTCTCTAGAATTTCCCTAGAGACCTTATAAATGTTGAAAAGTAAAATGAAGCTTTTCTTCTTTATAAAACAGTCATGTGTTAAAGGTGATGCATGAGATGCTTCTGCGCTGTATATTTTAGTGGATTCTATAAAATTCTCCATAAAGGAAAGGTCAGTGTTGGGACCATAAACAGGGTTCATGGAGGCATATTTAACCCCAGTCCTTTTGTGATTCCCGGAGTGCAGCGAAATTGAACTGCTGTTCTTTCGCAGTGTCCCTTTGCCCATCTCCTCCAAAGAAAGGCCCCACTACTGCCCAAGTACTCTCTTTCTTCGAGACACCAACTGTTCCTGACTCTGTCACCAGAGGGGAATCTGAAAAGAGGGATGATTTCATCTCCTTAGCAGCATGGGATTCGAGCTTCCCTTCTGGTCTCGCTGCACTTTTGTGTTTGAGGTAGCAGTGAAGAGACTGCGCTTCCTCCCCTTGAGGGGTGTCCAGTGTGGAGTCCTTCTTCTGTACTTTCACGGCAGTCTCGGGAGGAAACAAAGGAAGACCGGTGGTGACCTTTGCCTGCTGACGACACAGGTAGTCATCACGCACAGCGAGCAGCTATTCATGTGACCTTTCTGGCTGCTGCAGAGCCACCCGGCTGCAGAGCCTCTTGCGCTGGACAATGCAGAGATAATGGTCCTGGCCTTATTTCACAGAGTGGTTTTGAGGCTTAATTGAAGAATATTTTTAACCTATTATCAGGAACATTAGACGGAAATGTTCAAAGAGTCTTGATGCAGCTCTTTCCATTGAAGAAAGTATGTACCCAAATAAGCACATTATAACCTTAAACAGTGATCCATCTTTATCTTCAGTCCCTTCATCTCTCGAAGATAAAGACTTCTCCCTTCATTCTATGGGCATAAAAGAAGGGCAAGACAAGCCAGAGCCCCCCGGATGAGTCTTCTGCCCCGAGTGTGGGAGCGCATAACTCCCCTTGTGCAGTACAGGAAGTCTTTGAATGAACCGTCCTGCCACGTTTTTCAGTCGCATCTTCCGGGCTGTCATGGCACACACAGAGCTGGATGGAAGATATTTAAAGGTGCTCAGGCGTCATGCGTGAAAGCAGCGATCGGAGGCATGAATGGGCTTTTCTTTACGTCATTATTTCTGGCTCCTTTCTGATTCTGTACTGAACAAATAAGCATTCATCCTTTCAAACTCAGAGGAGGGTTCTTTTTTTTTTTTTTTAAGGAGTGCTGAATATTATTACTGCAAAATATTATTACTGCAGCCAACTTCTTAGTCATGGTTTATAGTCAAATTTAATCCTATCTTTAACTTCACAGAGTAGTTAATGTTATCTTGTGCTGATGTCTTCGGTTATTTTGTCTTTTAGTTTTAAAATGACAGAGGAAAAAAATAAGCCTGTATGAATTAGCATATGACCTTTCAGAGAACATCTAAGTGATGAGAGTTTAGAAGCTTCTTTGGCTTAAACAAAAATAGAGAGTTTCAACGGCTTTTTTTTTTTTGTATTGATTTTTCTTTCCCATAGTCTGAGGTCTTTTTAAAATGTGTTTCAGGTTACCAAAAATATACTTCTGAAGTGGAAACTAAAGTTTTCCAAAATTAAGACACCCAGGAATGTGTTATGGGTTAAGGGAGGCTGAAAGATACACAGCAAAGATGGGCTAAAAGTAGCAGTGTGGCTATACTAGGAAATTGAGCATAGAGAAGTGTGTGGTATGAGGTAGAAGATGAGTTATCTGTTGAACAGAAATATAACTTTGCTTTCAAATATGCAGTAGTAATTTATGATGTTTCAAACAAGTTAAATACCAGAGCTCAAGTTTCTTAGTCTTTCAGTTATTTGGAAATTCATTCAAAGAATTTCACCTATGCTTCTCAAAGAGGCATGCTGCGGGTAGATACTGTAGGCCCAGACAGTGAGATGGTGGATGAAGATTCTTTGTCTTAAACTTAGGAAAATTAGCTGGTCCGATTAATGTATTGATTTAAGCCAGCTTTCTGATTGTTACAAAGTTACATAAATTTTAGTGTAAATTTTGTAATCTACCAAAATTTTCGTATTTGTTCAAATCTCTCTTGCCATTTGTATGGCAACTTATGTTAGCCATATGCTGGTGAAGAGGGATAGATGTTCACATCTTGAGTGTGTGGTCAGAAAGGGAAAATAGCCATTAAAGTTTATGGGGACCAGATATTCTGAAAGCCTTGTCACTATGGAGGGCTAACTTAGGGTGCATCATGGAAAGACAGCACAAGAGTGAGAGATCCTGGAGGGGCCAAAGGACCTTTGGTAATTAGAAACCTAAGGGCTAGTGGTAAAGAAGACCAGAAATACCACCAAAGATGTGAACAGACATTTGAAAGAAATGAAAACTGCAGTGGCTAATGTAAAATAAAAATGATCAACCTTATTATTAATCAGGATGCTACAAAATGAAACCATAACAATAACCATTTCATGTCCAAGAGAGGAAAAGTCTATAGAGTTCTACCATTTGTGTATAAGGATATAGGGTGATCTTCCATGATCTTCCCATAATCCCATTCCTTTTAAAGACCTGACAGATAAATACAGCCTAACTTTTCTTAGTTTCATTATGAAGAAAGAGAAGGAACTTTAACAGAAAGTGTTACTCTGATTTTTTTTTTAATGAAGCACCAAATTATTTGTGAGCTAAATTATTCTTTGGTCAAATGCTGAGTAGTAAAATTGCTATATATTTTCAAGGGAAAAGACTTGGCAGCAGAGAAAACTCCCTAGCATACCAGATGGCCCCAGTTTTGCACATTACTTTCCTTTTTTAATCCCAACCCCTAAGGTTAGATAATTCAAAAGATTTCAAAGGCATGGTCTTTTAAAATATAACGTGCTCTTTTTTTTCTGTAATTGAAATTGACAAATTGGTCCAAGAAAATGAAAAAAATAATCATAAGGTATGTTAGACAATGTCCTCTTGTTATACCAGACCTGAGATAATTAACTTTTAAAGAGAAACATTTATTTTGGCATAAACCCACTAAAATCCCTGTTGTTTAAGCAGAAGAGAAATTATGTCACAACAACTGATTGCCTGCTCAGAGAATCCCCAAGAGGGCTGTAGAAGAAAAGTAGTAAAGGAAAGTATTCTGAGCATGTAGGCAGCAGAAGTCTTGTCTAGTAGAGTAAAATCTAAACAGCAAGGTTCTTTTAAGGCATATGATAAAGACATTATAATAAAATTTTAAATGAGGAGAAGCCCTCAAAATCTAATCTTATTGTTGTCTAGGCTAACAACATTGCCAGTTCTTTAAATTCTGTTTCCAGTAACTTCCAATAACTAGTTAGGTGTAAGTGTACATATTAAAAATCCTTAATGTTTTAGCTAGATAGTCAAGTAAGTTCCCTAATTAGCCTAGAAAGCCAAAGGAAGTACTAGAAGTTATTTTAGGGGAGAAATTTCCAAGCTTGGATTTGAATACTTGTCAAACTTTGTGACAGTAGATGAGGTGTGAATCAATATTTCTGCCTGTAAGTCTTGTAACCTCTCTAAGAGATTAATGTGTGTCCTGTTGGGCTCTGTTCTCCATCAGCTGAGTATGTGCACTTGTCATTCATATTTTGTTTTCAGCTTGTTATACTGACAGAAAAATCTCTGCGGAATAAAGAACCGATTTTCTGAGCATGTAAAGCTATGTCTTATTTGCATATATATTTCCAGGATTTAAAGAGAATAGTATCTTTCCTTGAAATGTTATGTGGATTTTTTTCCAATTGTATGATTCTATAAAACAGTATTGTCAGTTACTAAAGTGTCCCATTTTATTGGTGCTGATTATTAATTTTGCAGATAAAATAGTACAAGAAAGAAATATATTTTTTCAATTAACATGTTATTTTTGCCCAAAAAGAACTGAGTAAAACTTCTGACTTTTGGCATTACATGGTGTGTTCATGGAAATATATTGTAAGGCAGTTCTGCTACATGGGTAAGTCATTCCACTTTGACCTCTGTTCGTTCAGTTACGTGTTCATGCATCTACTTGTGCACACAAGGCTGGTCAAGGATTGCAGGATGGCAGGGACTCTGGAGCTACCTACAAATCACTTGCTTAAATACATTGATTTTACACAGCTGCATTGCATAGCCACTGGCTTTCACCTTGAAATGAAATACAATTCTTTAGCTACTGTTCACTTTATTTTGTATGTGAGGTAATCCTCTTAACAAACAAGCCACCAAAAACTTAATCTCATTTGTAATGGCAACAATTGGAAACCACAGAAGGCCCCACAGGACACAACTGAATAAATAAATAATGATGCCCAGATATGATTGAATGCTAATGCGGCCATTTCTAGTCGTGTTGTACAAGACCAGTTAATGACTTAGGGAATTTTCATGGCGTATCGTAAATGCAAAAAGCAGACGGTATAACTTTTCCTAATTGCAACTTGGTGGGGGAGGTAGATAGTTAAAGGATGTTCCCCAAATACTCATCCTAATTTTCTCAAGTGGCAAGAATTTTTGTGGTTTTGTTGTCTTCTCACACCTTCCAGTTCTTTGTAATTTTTCTCTAATTGCTGGCAGCTCAATCATTTTTACTTTTGTCTGGTAGCATGGATATTTAATAACTCATTTTTCCAAATAGCACATATATTCTAATAAACTTTCATAAGTAGAAAAATATTAAGAAAAAGATACATTTCATGCTTCTTGTGTTTTTATTATCACAGCAATAGTCTACATAACTTATAAAATTGTTAATTTTCAAATTTGTATTTTTAGTAACATATTTGTAGTGCGTTTATGATGACATCCCTTATGGGCAGTTGATGTGTACATCACATATCTTCTTGTTTTCATCCGTTCCTTTCCCCTCTTCCTCCTTTTCTTTGTCCCTGTCCTATTTGCAAAAATCTACTTCCTTGTTTCCTGTTAACTCTTTCATTTTGCTCCATAATTTTTGAAGCAGCCTATGTATCCACCAAGAGATGAATACAGAAGGAAAATGTGGTATTTAGACCCATGGAATACTATTGCCATTAAAAAGGATGAATCTGAGTCATTTGTAGGACCTCAGTGTTAAGTGAAGTAAATCACACATACAATCTTAAAAATCACATGGTTTCTCTTAAATGAAAACCCCAAAATAGAAATAAAATTATTAATTATGCACATCTTAAATGTACAAAATTATACTTAATTATTGAACCGTTATTGTATGTGATGTCCACAGCAAAGCCTCTTACCTGCTTTTAGGCTAAAAGAAAACATAGTCCTCCTCCCACCCCCACTCTATGGGTTTGAAAAGTCAGGCTTTGGTTGGTGAATGTCCTTATCCTCAACAGGCAGCTACTAAATGACAGAGTTCAGCTGTGAGCCAGCATCTGAGTGTCAGGACAACACCCTGAAGAGCCACCTTTCTTGCCTTTCAATTTTAAAACTTGTTATTGGCAATAATCCTGCCTTCACCCATTTCTTCTCTTGCATTTCTCATTGGAATAGGAGTAGATACAAATTTTATTTGGGAGAAAAAATTTAAGCATTCTCAAAATTTGAATCAAGACAGGTCATGAGTATTGAGTATCAGTATTGCGACGATCAGTATTAGATTGCATCTTGCACATTGTGTTCAGTAATACAAAATGTATCCCTCTCTCTAGAAAGAAAGGGGCACCCTTGGATTTTGTCAGTGGTTATGATTGCAAGTGCACAGTAAATAGTTAGATGATATCCCCCCCATTCACTTATCAGAGTCAGCATAGTGTGCCAAACATGCCAGTGCACTTGGGTTTCAAGGTGATCCTGACCCTCCCAGAATATGCATTTGGAGGTTGTTTGGGAACAAGAACATGTAGAATCTTTAGTTGTGTATTTAGGGACCTGGGGATCTAAATGAGGATGCTGCTTATAGGACTGGCCAAGACACCTGTGAGGTGTGGTGTCTCTTAGCTTCAGCGACTTCTTCATGACATCGCTTTGAGAGTGTCACCCTCCCTGCCACCAGTTCATTTTAGGAGATTTCCAAATGGTATATCCCAGTTACTAATTCACAATCAGTCTGATCTTGTCAGAGGTCAACTACAACTAATTAACTTCAGTCAAATTAAATATAAAGTGTACTGAAATAATAAAACTATACTTAGTTCTTAGTCAAAGAGGCCTTTAGGCTCTAAGTACTTCCCTAATATGTATCTTCTAGCTGGGCCTACTGGTGACACTTGTAATCTCAGCACTCTGGGAAGCCCTGGTGGGAAGATTACAACTTCCAACCCAGCCTCATGACTTTGCAAGACCCTATCCATAACTAAAAATAAGAGGACTGGGAATGTACTTCAAGGTGAAGGCCTTGGGTGCAATCTAAAATACTCGGAAAACAGTGTTTTAAATATGTAGCTTTTCCATAGGTGTTGTGAGTTGTAGATTTTTAAATCAAGGCATGAATGACTATAGCAGAAAAATGTCCTTGATTGTTTTAGTTCATGCTCTTAGTGAAAGCACACTTATCCTCATCTGTCCCGTGTGGGGGCGAGAAGAGAAAGCTGTGTTACTACCACACAGGCGTATAGTGGTTTTTATTTTTATACTCTACACAATATACACATGGAGTATTGTTTTACGAGTGGAATTATGTGTAGGAGTCTTAGAGTTCTATTTGTATCTTAACTCTCTCCTAATTGTTCATCCCTAGGCACTAAACTACTCTGTATTTTATCAACTTTAAAATGAGGACATGGTTAACAGCTCGCTCTAATATAAAAGTGTGTTACAAGTCGGTAACGTGTGTCAGAAGTAGACAAAGAGGAGGGCTACTTCTTGCCCTTGTGTGCCCACTATTGGAGCTGTAGGAAGCATCTCTTTTCCAACAGTGATTCTGAGTTTAATTAATGGCTTATATCCGCTCAGCTCCTATTTTCCTCCTCAAATGTTCTTAGCATTCCTGTTTGTATCTTTGTTCTGTAGGTAAAGAAAGACTTCTCAAAAATTAATTAACAAGATTCTTAACTCTGCTTCCTAATTCATGAAGATTAAGTTAACATTTGGCAAGAGTGTCTGAGGTTTTTCTTGTTTGTTTTTAATAGAAATGTAAACCCGGGCTTGGAGGCACATACCTGTCATCCCAGCCCTCTGGGAGATTGAGGCAGCAAGATCACACATTCCAGCCCAGCTCAGGCACAGAGCAACTGAGCAAGACCCTGTCTTTCAACATGTAAAATAAAAAATCAATAAAAACGTGGCATGGTAGCACAGTGCAAAGACTTCTGCACTCAGAAAAACGGGGAAGTGCACTTCTGTGCATATAACAGATTGTAAGAGTGCATGTGTGTACGTGTGTACTCCGATGAGTTCTGCCAGGCATGTGTATCCCACTCTCCAAGCCAGGGAACATTCCCATCAGAAAAAGTTCATTTCTGTGTGACAGTGACTCCTATGTCCATTTTCTTGGTTTCCTTGTCCTGTGACAGGAAATCCCCTCTTTGTGATGTTAGAACACCTTGTACAACTTTAGATAAACTTTCAGAGCTAGCCCTGTTTTACTAGACATTGTGAATGGAAGATGTTGGCTTCAGTTCTCTGCCTGGTTTTTCCTGTTGTTTGTTCCTTTGTATTTTTCTAATGCCTCTCTTCTTATTGTCAACCAGTACCCGTTTAGCTCTCCAGGACTTTCCTTCCAGTGTCACCAAAGGGTCCTTAAGAACAAAGAAACATTTAATGCTTTCTCTTGAGGTTCTTCTTACCTTATGTGACCCCTGCCACCAAGCAGAATTCATATAACTCCTATACATGCAAATGCTTCCTCGCCTCCCCCAAATGTTCTAAAATATAGTAAAAGTCTCAGTTACTGTCAATTTTAGGAGAGTCAACTCAAAAGCAAGCCAGCCATTTATTTTGAAGTGAAAACAAATATTCTACTTATTTGTTTTTTGGTCCCATCTTGGCAAACACATGATTCTTGATTAGTTCAACACTGTCTTGCATTTCAAGCCAATTATTTGTTAATTTTCAAAGCCTTGACAAAAGATGCTCATGAGTAAAGCTTTTGAAGTACTGTTGGGTGCTGTCAGCCCTCACTCTGTTTTTGTAAAAATGTTTACATCAGTACCTAAACGAATGCCATTGGAGTAAGGTTTTAAATGAGTTTTTCTTATCAGAATAGTTCATAAAGGCATCTCAAGTGTCTGCTCCACCTTTTCCTGTGTATTTACACCTCTTCGATTTTGCTTTATGAGCAGCAAGAGCAAACTGTCACTATTTGCTGTAAATTGAAGCTTTTAATAACTATGTCTGTTCTGCAGCATTTGTCAGCTTTGAATATTCTGTCAGTACAAAATAAAAATAGCAGGGAAACTCAGCAGCAGTGACACTGAGAATTTATCTGCCTATGCAAAGGGAAGGTAAAAAATATAATCTTGAAGGAAGAGCATTTGGCATTTTTTCCCTTCAAATAATGTAAATTTGAACTGGCTCTTCCTTGAATAAATTTTAGATGAAAAGTTGGCAAAAATAAATGAATGAGTAAGTTTCATCATTAAACACAGAGCACCTTTTAACCTAGAAAGAAGAGAATGAAAAAGGTTATCTCAGATCATTGATGCAGTCATATATGCCGTATTTGACATCAGCTTGAAAAATAAGTTTTATAAATACATAAAAAGAAACATGATAGCGTGGTAGTAAAAACTTTGATGCATCCAGCATTTAAATTTTTAAACTATTTCATAGTAAAAATTCATGTGCAGAAGATCATCTTGGCTATGTGACAATAAAAAATTAATTTATCTAATAAAGATGATGCAAGTAAATCAAACCTAAATAAATTCCAGAGTCCACATTTTTGTTCATAAATTGTATGTGTCAGTTATAAATATTAAATTTGAATGAAATATGTGTTATGAAAAATTCACTGCTTTCTTTGTTAAGAGAAAAACATAAAAAGTTTTTTAAGGACTCTTTCTTACTGACTTCTAGTTTGTTCTCTTAGACCCAGCTTCTTGGTTTTGATTCTCTTGATTTTTTTTCTTCTTAAGATAAATATGTCATCATCTTTATCAATAGCAATGAACGTCTCCGGAGTTCTGGCTACTGCCGTGTGTGACCATTCATAGCAAGTGGACACTATTTTGAGGGAACTAAAATTTTCAAAGTGTGCTGAGTTAGCA
This sequence comes from Tympanoctomys barrerae, assembly GCA_002564285.1. Classification (NCBI taxonomy): domain Eukaryota; kingdom Metazoa; phylum Chordata; class Mammalia; order Rodentia; family Octodontidae; genus Tympanoctomys; species Tympanoctomys barrerae. The sequence continues at coordinate 16,491 of NDGN011375890.1, forward strand.
TTGTTACTGTACAGTCTTCATTTAAGTCTCTGTTGTAAAAAGGTGATTATTTGGGCCATCCGAGTCTCCTTATTCTCCTGTCAAGCTCTTCACAGGGCTGGAAATACTGTTTTAAAAATAAGAGCATTGAGCTAAAGAGGTGGTCAGTTTTTAACAAATGAACATACCTGCATTTTGAAATTTAGTTGTATGTTAGCTTTATTCCATCCTTACAAACTAAGACTGAGGGAAAGAGCGAATTGATTTTGTCAGAATTAATGAGATAATTGTACACATGTGATTTTACAAAGCAGCGTACAGCTCTGTCTCTCTGTGATGAGAAAGGCCTAATTCCAAACCTTCATAAGAAGGAATAGCATTCAAAAAGGCATTTGAAAAGACAAGGTGTGTTTATTTGGTTCTTTAAGCAGAAGTCCTAGTATAGTATTAAGTCCTGTGTTCTGATGATGGGGACAACTCAGAATTTACTTTGTCCCTGTGTGTGAATGTGGCCTTTTTTTTTCTTTGAAATTAAATCTCCTTGTGTTTCTTACAAAATTTCATTTCAGGAAAGATTAAAGGGTGATTTCCAGTAAAATTGGGATGTTTATCATGCCTTAATGATTTGTGAAGACAGTCGAATATTTTTTCTGCAGAGAATTTTCTTACTGAACTCAGTGAAAAATTCATTTGTATTCTCCCCCTCCCCCAATCTTGCCTATAAATAACTTATAGGGAAGGTGATAGTTTTACTTTGATATTTTGCCATTTCAATTTGCAAACTAGTGGTAACAAGGAACATTAATTCTTTTTTTTAATTTTCCTTTTGTAGCCTATCCATATAGAAAAGCACATTCTCATTCTCTGTCTCTGTCTCTGTCTCTCGCTCTGATTTTTAAGTATCTCTAAGGATTTCTAAAACTACGCCTTGTGTTCTTTCAGGTACAGTATTTTGATAAGATTTTCCCCTTTGAATGTGCATTTCCTTTTTACTTTTGTTAATTGATTTGGATAAATAAGTTATCCCTGTTGTTTGGATATTGCAGGAAGAAGATGTCTATCTCGGAGGAGAGTAATTTAATTCTCTCTCTCTGCCCATGCAGGATGTGGGCTTGATTCAGAAGGGCTCCTTCTAATCTGTGTTTTGTTAGGGTATTTGTCTTGCTTGCAAATAAATGACAGTGAAAACCTTTTTAAGTTTAAAGCTGCCTTGATGCTTCAAACAATAAATTAAAGATGTGATTGTTTAAATCTGTGGTTAAGGAAGTTCACAATATTCTCATTTTTAAAATATTTAAGTGGATGTTCCTTAACTGTTTAAGAGTCTCAGAATAGAATCATTTTATACGTGATCTAGTGGGGGGAGAAATGAGTCTTGTATAAGACAAAAGTAGTTTTTCGGTAAATAAATGAAATCTAAGTTATCTGCCACAACTAAGGTTTCAATTCTTTGTAATTTGGGCAAATTATTTAACATTTTTCAGCCAACTATTTTCCATGCTTAATCATTAAGTTCACCAAAACCAGTAATGTTTTTTTAAAAACAGTATTTTGATTTTCAACAATAAAGTGGGAAGTATAAGAATTCCTTTTCCCCCAAATCTTCTGAATTTATTCCAGATACAGTTCATTTATTTTGGAAGGCAGTGCTTTTAAGTGCAAGTGAACAACTGGATATCCCATTTAATTTCAGAAAAATGGGTTTTTGCTAGTTTAGCCATCTGTTTCCCTCCCTTCCTCCATCTTCTGCTCTTCCTGCTCCTTCAGACAGGTGATGGACCTGGATAGTCTGCGAGCACAGCTTCCCTTCCACATTTCTCTTCCATGTGGAGGCTCGCCCATTGCTTCACAGGCGACGTAGAGGAGGAAGACAGTGAACAGTGTGTTGTTACAGTCAGTCAGCGTGTGAGGGAGAAGGTATGGGGATCCTGGGTGACTGAACTAACTCTGGGCTACCGTCATTCCCACTCATGTGTGACTCAAGAAATAAAACCAGATGTGCTGGCACCCAGCACTCTGAAGGCAGCCTGGGCAACATAAAAACTTAGTGAGATCTTGTCTCAAAGTTTTGAAAAAGCCTGAGGAGGTATCTCTGGGCAAAGGTCTTGGGTTCAAGAAGAGTTCTTTCTCTGGGTCACTTTGTGATGCTTCTATTTTATAACTATGTTAATTAGTTTTTCATAACTATGACAAAATACCTGAGAATAATCAACTTAAAGAAGAGGAGGTTTACTTTTAGGTCATGGCTTCAGACATTTCAGCTTATGGTTGCTTGGGTCTGTATTGAGGCAGAAACCCCACTGCAGAAGTGCTTGTTAGAACACTCTTTACCTCACAGTGCCAGGAGTCACCCAAAGAAGGAGGCAGAGGGTCCCCATATCCCTTTCAAAGACAGGACCCCCAGTGACCTCTTTCTTCCAACTAAGCCCCAACTCCTAAAATTTCTGCCACCAACCCACTATGCCCCCAGCTGGGACCACACCTTCCTCAGCATGATCATCAGTGTTGGAGAGCCACTTCAGATCCAAGCCACAGTAGCTTCATTGAGGTAGAACTTGTGTATGCAGCCACATCTGTGCACAGTGTACAGTTCAGCAACTTATTATATTCTCATAGTTAGCACCCATCACTGTACTCAGTGAGAGTATATTTTATTCCACCAGAAAGGAACCCCACATCTCTTAGCTTAGCCATTCCCCTTTCCCCAAGCCTAGAAGCCAGTGTTCCACTCTCTGTCCCTGTACATTTAACTGCAGTGGTCTCTTGGTTCATAAGTGTAATTCTTTCCACAACTATGGTTGCAAACAGAATTTGGTTCTCATCTAATTCTGTTTACAGCCAGAATTGTGGAAGGAATTAAGTTTGCAAAGTGAGGTAGCACTAGCTATATCACCTAAATGGAATCACACCGGGTTGCTCCACTTTGGACTGTCTGCTTTTGTGTCGCTTAATGTTTTCAAGAGTAGCCCGTGTTGTTTAGCCTGCATGAGAACTCCATTCCTTTCTATGACCATGTGATATCACATCCATGTGTTGTTACATCACTTTCATTTATGCCTTTATAATTGCTGGATATCTGTGTCATTTCTGTTTCTCTGGCCCTTATGCGTCATGCTGCTGTGCTCACAAACAGGCATTTGTGTGAACATAGGCTTTCATTTTCTCTTGGGTATACACACAGGAACAGCAACTCCACTGGAAGAACTATCAGTCTGCTTCGGTAGCCACCTCTAACCACTTCGCATTCCCACCAGCAGTGTTTGAGTGTCTGGTATCTCCACGTGAAGATCAACACACATTATCTGATTTTCATTATGGCCATCCTAGTGAGAATGAAATAACAGCCCCAAGTGATTTTGGTTCACATTCTCCTGGTAGCCCTAATATTGAGCATCTTTTTAGTGTACTTTTTTGCATTTTAATATTGTTCTTACTCAGACCACCTGACATGAAATGTGCCATATCTGTCCTAACCCCGGAAGCCTTAAAAAGCTCTGGGCCTTGCCTCAGTGACATGAGATAGAAGGCGTGAAAAGAACATATTAAGTATATGAAATAAAGTCTTTGGGGGACTGTGTAAGACATGTGTGCAGAGACCACTGCAGACCTCAAGGTGGAAGGGTTTTATTCAGCTGGAGAAAATGCGATTGAAGGTGGGGGCAGAGAGGAGGTCTCAGCTCATCTGGAAAGTTATGTTTCAGCCATTGAACCAGGAAGTAGGATCCAACGATGTAAAGACCGCTGACTTTAGATGAAAAGGCTCCTGACTATGAGCACTTCGGAGTCCTGATTCTTGACAGTAAGGATGTTTCTAGCCAGTTCAGCATGACATTCGTGGCCTAATGTCTTTCCCTTTATTCGGCTTCTCAACTGAAGGACATGGTTTCTCATGTCAGAGAGAGACAAAAGGGAGTCACAGAACATCTAAGAGCTTATGCCTTTGTTCTAGAAATTGCTCTGTTGTTGATTTTGTTGCGGTTGTGGTTTCTGTTTTTAAATGTGAATGAGAATCACTTTTAGGGCCAAATTTATATCTGGGGGAAAATTCCTTTAGAAAAAAGTGTGATTCATGATTTTTAGTTTATAATATGAAGTGACCTCCATAGTTCCTTTGCCTATGTGAGATTTTTTTTTCCTTTGAAAAAAGAAATGTTATTACTGTAAGCCTAAAATAAACTGTTTGAATGCCGAGGGTTTTCTTTTAAATAATTATTCTTTCTCTGTTGTCTTTTATGATACCTTTGGAAGAAATGATCACTTCTGTGAAGCATGCAAATAAAACTACCTTTCATACTAAATCTTACGTAGAGTACTTCTGCATCTTAAAAATTCTCCAAGATAGTCTTTTAAAAATGTGCAAAAATGACTTTCAACAACCTTGACTGTCCTAAAGCCTTATTTATGTTTACTAAATTTGCAACTCTGACATGATATTTTAGAAAGCCATATAATATGATTTTTCCCATTGGTTATGGTGTTTGATAGCTTAAGGAAAAATAGATTTAAATCTTGAAATTTCTGGAACCATTCCAACATCTCAGTTATTTTTTTTCCTCCCTGAGATATAGCAAGAAGGGCACTGAGGAGTCAGAGCTACTAACTATTGTCACATAATATCTCTAATTTTATTTGCTTATAGCTAAAATTAGATCAGAAATACAGGATTTTCTGAAATGCTGTCATGAAAAAAATAGGCCACAGCAAAAATGCCATAAAATTATCAAAGCTGAATGATTACAACTGGTGTTTTCTTAAATGTAATTTCCCCTCTCATAATACTTAATTTTGCTTCTAAATCCTTTAATTAATAGCATTGAGGCAACTTTCGATCCTAATCCCTTTGCTATGAATATTGCCCTGGTGTTCACCATAAAAATTCCTAGTTCTTTCCTTCTTCCTGCAGGTTAGGGTGAACTGTGAACCCGGAGCACTGCCCTGCGCAGGGCTGTTAGGACTGCAGAGCCTGGTTCAGCTCCAGCAGTCGCCACTTCTGAGCTGCACGACCTTAGGCAAGGGCTCTGACTTCTCTCGCGTCTCATTTTCTTCCTTGGTAGCATGTGAAATCTGTGCTCACACACACATCCTGGGACTGCTGTGAAGAGTAATCGAGAGACTGCACAGAAAGCAGCCAGCCAGGTCAATCCTCAAGCAGCTCCTCTCAGTGTCACCACAAAGTATATTTGGAAACAGAGGCCCTGAAAAACCTTCCTAGAGGTGGGACATCACGGATCATTTTGCACATTGGGGCCTTGTAGAAGTTCTCATTTTAATTCTGGAAAGGAGGAAACAGTAATAAGAGCTTACCATAAAATTATTCCTTGACTAATTTTTATGTAAAATACAGTACATATATTTTAAATAGTACATTTATTGGGTGCTACTTGTAGTACTTGTCCACAAACTGCTAAGCTAACTCATTTAATGAATTCTTTGTTGTGTGAACACTTTTCACACACCAGAGACCATTTTTACAGCTTTAAATATCCCCTAGAAATCCACTCTGACCTAAAGGGTAGGTGTCATTTTTTAAGGCAATCATGGTATTTCTCTTTTCAGTAACAGATCACATCTGTTACCCTTTTCTATAAATTGTCACTTATGTATTTGGTGCTGCCCCGACCAATCTATATGATCCCCTTAACCAGGAATTATTGAACTCACTTCTCACACTACATTTTAATTCTTAAATAGCTCTGCAGATCTGTAAACATCTTTTAAGGTGGTATCTCTACATAGATGTGCTGTTTCATAAGTCCCTGTATTATAAAAATATTGATCACTTTTTTTGTTGTCTGCTAAGTAAATTAAGCAGCAAACATTTACACTTATCAAAAAGCAGCGAACTTTTACCTTTTTATCTCTTACAAGTAATATTTTAATGAGAAGTACGCATAAATTTTCCTTTGGGCTTGTTAAAGAATAAGTATGAAATTTTACTGTATATAAATTATACCCCAGTAAATCAGGCTGTAAAAAAATGGAAAGAAACCATAAATATTTGAAATCTTGAGATTGGCCAAGAATCATATATATGTTGAAATTAGAGAATTCACAAGGTTTTTGCTCAGGGCAGTAGTAAGTGTTGTAGATGCAGGATTAAGATTTTAAGATAAGTGTTTTTACATACTTTAAAATAGTCCTCCTAGGGTCTATTATAAATTGTTTTTAAATAATAATGCTCCCATTGTATAAAATTTTGATATTCCTCCAAAGCCAAGAATGATGTTTCTTTGTTTACTTCCCATAGGACAGCCTGCCATCTGGGACATAATTAATGGCCAGAAAATTTAGGACAAAAGAAAGTGGCTTTCCCCCCAGCCTGCAGCCAACAGTTGGTGAAAAATCACTGATAGGAGAGTATAGAGACCCAAATTTTCTCATTGACAATACGTTCCCATTGCTATTCAGCCTCCACTTTCAAAGGCCAGCATTGCTGTAGTTTCTATCTTTAAAAAGCCCTCCCTGGAACACATAGCCACACATTATTTTTCTCCAGCTTCTCTAGATTATTCTCTTCTGTTTTCTGAACATTAGTAACCATTTCAGTGCCTTTTAGTAAGCATTAAAGGGAAAGTATATTGTATTGGTATTCTTCTCTGTCACTAGAAAATATACAACTTGATAAAGCACATCAAAATTACACTAGAATCAGACTGATGCTTATTATCAGTTCCAGCCCTATTTCTATGTCCAAGAAAAATGAAGAGCAGAGTATTTCTGTAAGCTTTATAATGCTAAGTTTACAAAAATGAGCTGTACATCAGATTGTTAGAACCCAAAAGAGTCACATAAAACCCTGTCAACGGAGCACGGCCTGCGTGCTAAGGCCCTTGTGCCAGGACATTTCTCACTGCCCTGTCCACTGTGCAGGCTAGGCTGGTGATCCCTAACTCCATGCAGAGCCAAAGTGTAGCTCACGAGCCCCAACCGTCTGCTTCCTTCGTGGACAGGAAGTCAATCTGGTGTGCATGCAGGGCCAGCTCCTTCTGGATGTGGGCCTGGCATCTATGTCCCCAAGTGTCCATAGTAGAAGTTCATGAATTAGCCAGGCTTTTGGACTAAAAGTTCCATTCTGGAAAGAAGGCGGCTGGTGTTGGTGATGGTAGTCTGCCCTAAGAATATCAGACAGCTGAGCTCAGCAAGGGGCAGCACCCAGATCTTGTTCTATGATTGTGCTAAGAAAGTTGGGCTTACAACAACCAGTCTTTAGATACAGGTGTGGATGTGGCAGTATCAGGATGTGAGTGTATCCTTTCTAAATTCTTCAGGCTACATTGAAGAAACACCTGATGATGTAGACGTTTAGTCCATGGGTGGCAGATAGCTCTGTTAGATGATTGATTTCCTGTGTAGTTTTATTTATTTATTTATTTATTTATTTATTTATTTGCATTTAGGATGTAGTGTACAGGGTCTCACTGTGTAGATCAGACTTGTAGTGATCCTCCTGTTTACAACCTCCTCCTAAATGCTGGGATTACAGGCACGCGCCACCATGCCCAGTGTTCATGTGTGCTTTTAGAGCCTGACTTCCACAATGGTGTCAGGTAGGGAAAGGATTAAAAGTCCTTTTGCCTACTGTTACTGCTGTGTGAAACACCATTGTTTAGCTCCATGTCTTTGGTGCACAGCCCAGTTGAGCCCTTTTTTATGTTAACGTTAGACCCTCAGATAAATAATTCAAAGATACTCAAAGAAGGGTATGCCCCATGCCCATGTCAGTATGCTGGGCACTAGAGAGACAGATCAAGTAATCCCATAAAGAGGTGTACATTATAAGCTGTAGTGGTAAAATTTAGATTGTGCTGTGATAACTTGCAAGGAGATATGATGGCTGAGCAAAGCCCTGAAGCCCAGCCCAAGGTGCTCTTCAGATGAAGGGCTAGGAAAGATAGGTGGGTTCAAGAGGGAGCCTTGAAGACATCTCTGTCAAAGAGAGATGCCCGTGCAAAGGTGCAATCACAGACGAAGGGAAAGCAGAGAGGACTTGGCTGCCCAGACAGTACTCCCAGTGACATAAAAATGTTGGTGGGTACACCTCATTCTGGGGCTGGCAACCTTGTGAAAGACCTGGGGTGTGATCAGCTTTGCCTTTTGAAGTGATCACCTTAGACTAAATGTATTTTACTTAATGAAAAGGCCAGTAGCAGTGGAGAAACCAATTGCTAGGCTATTTTAAGGGCCTGCGTGTGACGGAGTTAGCTGCTTCAATCAGAGACTTTTAAAGAGCTGAAGGGCTGGCCAAATAGCTCAGCAGATTACAGTGCCTGCAAGCAGGCACAGGGGCTGGGGATTCGATCCCTGGGCTTGCTGTGCTGGCCCCGCCCCCAGGGTGTGCTGAGACCACAACTGAGATTGGGTGTGGTGGCACGCACCTGTAATCCCAGCTCTTGGGAGGCTGTAAACAGG
>NDGN011375897.1:0-13854 GCA_002564285.1 Tympanoctomys barrerae
GATAGCTCAGTAGAATAAGCACTTGCTTGGCAAGCACAGGGTCCTGAGTTCAATCCCCAGTACAGAAAAAAAAAAAAAAAAGAAAGAAAAAAAGTTTTTTTACTGTGTTTAAGACAGACTAGAAGAAGAACAGTAGGGCATTTATTTGCTAGAGTTATTGAAAATAAATGGGTTTCTTGAAGCTTCTGCTATCTATAACATTGTGGAACATTGAAGAAATGACATCAGCCAGACGTTACTTTTTTAAAAAAATGTATTTAGTACAGGTTCTATAGGGTCTCACTGTACAGATCAGACCCATAGTGATCTTCCTTTTTTTTAGCCTCCCAAGCACTGGGATTACAAGTGTACTCCACCATGCCCAGTCTCATTTGCGGTCTCAGTGCATCCCAGAGCATGGCATGGGGTCAAATCCCAGTGCCCGGCACTTACCTAAGCTGGTGTTTTAGTCTGCTGAGCTATCTGGATAGCCCACAAGCCAGGAGTTTTAAGTGTTGCCTGCAAAAAACCTGTCTTTCTAGATGAAAGCCTAATGTATGAGACTTAAATGCTTGTGCCAAGATAACTTTTTCAAAGGAGATTCTGTATACTGTTGGTTCTCAGAGTGTGGCTCTGAGACCAGGAATACCAGCATCTTCTGGTAACTTAGTAGACACACAAATTCTTGAGCCCACCGTGTATCTTGAGAATCAGAAATTCTGAGGGTGGTGTCCATCAGTTTGTATGTTCATGAGCCCTCGGGAGATTTTGATGCTAAAGTGCTTGCAAGTCACTGAATCAAACTAAGTCAAAGTGTACAGATTATTCTACAAAAATGCTAAAAGAACAGACTTATAGGGGAATACATGAGCTACACTACATATTTTAAAAACTACCAAGAATATGACCATCACTCTATTGCTATTAACTAAGACACCAAAGCATGAACTTATACGTTTGTGACTCAGAGTTGTCATTTAAGTAGAAATGAGATAAACACTTCACCTTTTGCATGATGTACATGTAAGATATATAACCTCTTAAAATTGTTATTGATCATGTAGTAGCTTTTCACGTTTGGAAATGCCTCTAAAGAAGACATTGATAAAAGTTACAGAAAATTAAAATATTTACCTTGAACATAAATTCTTGCCTGGTGTCTATCCTTTCCTCTGATGTTCTCAGCCTCACATTCATATAGGCCTTCATCTTCTAGCTGGATATTGAAGATCTTGAGGACAGCCCCCGAGGTGCTGATCTCGGCAGTGCTTGGCATCGGCTCTAGGACTTTCCGCCACCGGATGTCAGGAACAGGACTTTAAATGCAAGATAGCACAGCTAAAGATCCCTGAGTGCTCAAAGACAACTGAGTTATAGCTAAACACTTACATTATACATTTCTTTAAAGGGCATGAGCACTAACATGACGCTAGACATGTTCGTGAGAAGTGCACTTACTTTCCAAGTGCAAAACACTCAAGAGTCACATTTTGGCCCATCAGTGTATAGATGTCCTTGAATTGCACCACAATATCAGCTGGGTATGGCTTTGTTGTTCCTGGAATTAAAGAAATAGAAATATCATCAAGTACTAAGCAAAATAGTGTTTTCTGATGTAATACTTTTTGTGAGATGAGAACAACTTGAGTACAGAAGGCTTTTCCAATATAGGTGCTAGTTGTGTCACAATATCAAGCTTTCTGTGCTTGTACAGAGCGCGTGTTATAAATATGAACTTACCAAGCTGCAGCAATATGATTTCCTTTCTGACAACTTGCCATCACTCACTCAGTTCACTCCACAAGTTCAAGGTATCAGTAAGAAGCATCAGATATGCATAAGGCATTTGCATCAGCGCTAGCCAGGCTCAGGAAGGCAGAAAAATAAAAGGAAAGGAGGAAGGATGGAGGGAGAAGCAAGAGGAAGTAGAAAAGAAAAAGGCAAGACAAAAGGCAGAAAGGAAGAAGAAGTTGTCCACAAAGGGGAAGACAAATGGGACATAAGTTGGAAACGAGAGCAGGAAAGAAGGAAAAGATCTATTCAGACAATACCACCCCACTCGATAGATACTTTATAGCATTTATTTAGCATTTTGTTTCTGAAGTGTATATTATTCCCTCAGTCATACCAGAGAAGAAAGAGATGTAGAAAGGCTAAATACATTGTTTAGGGCCATAGGTACCTACTGGACACTGTAAGTATAAGACACAGATAAATCCACAGTGATGCGATATATAAGAAAAATAAATAAATAGACTGAAGGAGTGACTACCAAAGAAGATAGGATGGTGCTTCCCTGGCAAGCGCAAGGGTCTGAGTTCAAGCCCCGGTTCTGCCAAAGAACAAACAAACAAAAAAGAAGACAGGATGGTGGGGCTGTGAAAATCTTAGAAAATATGACAAAGGAACTGAAACAGTTTCTGTTTGAAGAACAAAAATCACATTATTACAAAGCTCTAGGGTTTTTCAAGCAACTATCAAAGGTCTTCAAGTCATTAAAATATTTGCAGTTGAAGATCAGCTTGAATTTGCAACGCACAAGTCTTGAAAGCACGTTATTAAAAATTTTCTTACTGGGTGAAAGCCAAAAAGATTTTGTCCCTGGGTAAAACTGAAGGGATTTGAGGTTTTTTTTTTTTTTTTTTTTTTTTTTTTTGAGTAATATGGATCTTACCTCTGCTGTGAGGAGTGGACTTTATGGGCAGCCTTAAATGACAGAGCAGGGAGAAGAGAAATGCAGAGGACAGATACCTGAGGAAGGCTGTGCCGTTCCTTCAGGCAAGACAGTGAGACCCAAAACTAAGATATAGTAGCAAAGAGATCGCAAGAGGAAGCACAAATACAAACTGTACTTGAGAGGCAGACTCGGCAGGCCTGTTCCTCAGATCCATGTTCCTCAAGGTGCAGAACCAAGGCCCAAAGCACCAGACCACCTGAGGTACTCAGGGAACTTCCGGTTTCCTGGGTTCTGTACTACGACCGTTGGATTGGCATGCCTGGATTTTACTCTCAGATGGTGAGATGTCCACTCGAAACTACTGAATTATCTGTTCTGAGCATCAGGGGAAGAGAGGCGTTGATCAACGAAAAGTCTGCCTTGTGCCCAGGAAAATAAAATGGCATTGGAAGTGACTCAAGACCACAGAGGAGTTTTAATGGGAAGCAATAGCTGTGTTCTGAACACTTGGAGATTGGCATCTCTGCCTCTTTCGGGAAGGGTCCAGGGTACAGGTGGAATTAAGGCTAAACACAAGAGTTTGGAGGTGTAATTTAAAGTCATCTGCATATGGCTATGATTGAAGTGTATGTAGGTGAGACTGTTCAGAAAACAACTGAAGAGAAATATAGAGAGAATATCTGGTAGGGAATGCTGTCTACAATTTGGCAGAGAAGCAGATAGGAGAGGAGGAGTATGGGAAACTGCAAGAGAAATGAGTTTGTGAGAAGCGGAAGGGGTGGTGGGAAAGGCCAACAGAGTTGAGGACAGAAATGTGGCCTGAGGATGAAGTGAGCAGGAAACGGTGCTTACTCAAGATGGCCTGCGCTGAACGTAAAAGAATACGCAGTGAGGATGAAGAAGGGGAAACCGGGACGCTCAGAGGAGGACAGTCACAAGTGCGGCAGGGCCATCTATAACTGAATCTGGAGGGATGTGAACCGGGGCAACAGGAGAAGTTCAGTGTCGATAACAGACTATTTCTCCCATTGAGACAGAAACTTAGAAAATAAATATGCATGCCAAGATGCAAGCGTATTTCTAGGGAGAAGGCAGGATGACAGGAGAATTTATGCAGCGTCTCTTTTTTTCACTCCGTGAAGGAGAGCGTCTAAGCCTAAGGAGAGAAAACAGAGCCAGGAAGGCAACAATATGTACTGAATACTAATTACGTGACTGACTCCGTATGGAGGGAAATCTGGAGGCTCAGTGGCATGATGGCATTTTTCCTGGTGTTACACTGTAACTAGGGACAGAGGTCAGGAAGCGAGCATAAATCTGTCAGCTCTCAAGCTACGTCCTCACAGGCTTGAAATCACTGTGAGGAGTGTGAAGTAAGCGCATCTATTGTGACCTGAGTCCCTTAATCAGCAGTCAATTTTACAAATGAAGTTAGTTTCCTGGGATCTAGGTTCAAAGGGCAATCTAAACTGGAGCCACCGGTGGTGCCCTATGCTTATCATTCACAGTAGAAAAGGCAATTAATTTATTGGCTTGCAAAAAGTAAACCATTCCTTCAAAAGCTCATAATAATCAAGTTTCCCTTCAACCTCTCAGTTCTGCTTCACTATTGCTTGATCTAACTGTTTGTTTTCTTCATGAATTTCAGAAGTATGAATGGGCATAAAACAAAAATCAGATGCCAGCAATTCCAACATATTGGCGCTGGACTTATGAATCAGTTTCCTGTGTGTTTCCTATACTAGAGGGAACTAATTCAGTTGCAAACGCCTGGACTCAAAGTGAGGACCAAGCTTTTCACCCCACTCTAAACACATACACTTTGCATTCTACTGCCCAGGAACCTGGCATATCTTACCATAGGTTGTCCTTTCTCATTGCTGTAAGCAAGCAATAAGCAGATGGCCTTGAACAAACAGTATAACAAACAAAATACTCACGTTCAGGTATCGGAATCAGTGGGATAAATTTGCTGAATACACTCTTTGTAATAGAAGGACTGGATACAAAGCAGGAATAATTGCCTTTGTCGGAAGCCTCGACATTTGCAATGTAGAGATTTCCATTCGTCTGAGACACAAATCTTCGTTTATCCATTGTGATGAACACAGGAAATTCATTTAGAAGCCAGCGGTAGCTGAGATCATCTACAAGACAATATGGTCTGCTAAGTACTCAGCTCTTCAAAAGAAAAGATTCAGCTTTCTAGTCACAAGCTCTCCTATAATTTAGCAGAGGTTGTGGTAGAGAAAATGTTGGAAGAAAACTAAGGGAAACACGTAAATTTTCAAACAGTTACCATATTTCATGATTATAAGTAATATATCAATGTATCCATCTCTGTTCATTTATAGGCTACTAAAAGTCTTACTTGCATTTCACTGTGGATTTAATTGAAATTTGAGTTAAACAAATGGCTTAGATTTCACAATCATTAAATTAAATAACATGCTTAGCCATTCAAGAACATTAAGGACTGGATGTTTGAATTTGTATGTTCTAAATCCAAAGCCTGCCTATCTTCCCAGTGGTGTTTTATAAATAATTTCAAGATGGTTTATCAGGGACTGTGAGACAGCTCAGCAGACTAAGCACCTGCTTAGGCAAGCACAGGGACCGAGGCTTGATCCCCAGCACCACATGCCAGGCCAGCCCCGCCCTCAGGTGGCCTGAGCCGGCCAGAGTCTGGGCAGAGTGGTGCATGCCTGTAATCCCAACGCTGGGGAGGCTGAAAGCAGGAGGATCACTAGGAGACTGCGCTGTATAGTGAGACCCTGCAATGATCAAAAACATTTTTTAAAAAAAGATGTTTTATCAGATCAACCACTTGATGAAACAGAAAGATCAGCGAGGCCTCAAGTATGTTCTACAGAAAGACTAGGGGAGCACAACACACACGCTGTCAGCGCGAGTGAGCTCCGTGCGTGGAAGGTGCTGTCATGCGTGCAGATGGCCTTAGGTGAGACGGTGAAGTAAAGATTATTTTTTTTGTAAGTTGTTATTAGTATTTTAATTGTAGCTCATATAAGGATTTATTTGTGGGGGGCCGGGGAGATGGCTTAGTGGAATAAGCGCTTCCTTGGCAAGTGCAAGCGCCTGAGTTCAATCCCTGGATCCAAAAAAAAAAAAAAAAAGAATTTATTTGTGTTGTTCTTTTTTTGGGTCTAATACACCAAAAAATAATCAATGTTGAAAATTTTGATGCTTCTTTATTAATACTCACAATATTAAAAAGCTAATACTTTATTTTGTGATTTTTCTAAAATCACAGCCATTGTTTAATATAAATACCCATTGTTTAATATAATAGAACTCATAAAATTAAAATTAAAAATTCATCAGTAGAAATATTCTAGAGATGTGCCTTGATGACAAAATTAGTGTTATGCTCCAGAGTGAAGACAACTATGTTTTCCTGATTCACAAATAAGTTTCCCTATTCTCAAGTAAAATGAAAATCAATATTTTGCAATGGTTCCTGGTAATAATTAAAATAAAGCCAAGTTAAGAACATATGTATCTTTCCTTCCAGAAAAGGGAATTTTATGACCACACAATACTTTCTTGAATAAAATGTATTCAGAATATTCTGAATACTCAATAGTTGTGTAAATTCAGAAACCTGGATTTCCTCGTTTTTCTTTCTTTCTTTTTTTTTTTTTTTTTTACTGGGAATTGAACTCAGGCCCTTGCACTTGCCAGGGAAGCGCTTCTTCTACTGAGCTATCTCCCCAGACCCAGAAACCTGGATTTTAATTCTAAACATGACTGCTGTTAGAGTAGCTAGTCATTCTATCAATTTCTCTCAAATTTAAGACATGTTTCCTGTTCTCCACTCATAGAAGATGTGTCAAGGAAAGTAAGTTGTGACGCTAGACCTTTCCAAGGTGAAAGCTGGCCAGAGTTGTTGCAGCGATGTTCCTCTGGGTGGACACAGTTCTTGGACTGCAAAGAGTACAGTCTGATGATCTAACGCCCCATAGAGAGCGTCTTATTTCCTTCTTTTACACAAACTCAGTATTTACAGTGTGCCACTAAGCCAGGTAGACGTGGTCTTTGCCTTTGTGGGACTTGTGATACAAACTTAATATATCTAGCGAATTTTAGCCAACCGATAAGACCATTCACTTTGACAAAATAATAACTGCATCATGTTAGAACGTATCTGTCATTACAACAAAGCTGGGGACGCTAATCATTTTTTTTAAGAGTAGAGGATATGCATTTACATTGTTTTTGGATAAAGATTCTGCGCAAAGCTGCCCCAGAGCTATAAACAACAACCAGTTAATTTGGTAGGATGAAGAAGGCAAGCGCTGCTATTGACCATGGAGGAGCAGCTGAATTCATCCGAAGGCGACGCGACTCTGGTCAATCCAAGTGTTATGGATAAGGTGAAAGTGGACACCTAAGTTATGCTTATTCAAAGAATATGCTTGGAACCAAGTCCTTGCTAGTTAGAGTGACTCTCCAGGGGTGACAGAACAGCAGCAGGAGTCAGAACTGATATTCTAACTCTCCTCCCCTCCCCCACCAAATCTGTACCAATGCTGCACCAGTAACAACCCTGACTCTCTAGCTAACCCCTAACTCAGTTCCCTCGAGGGGTTATCTTTGTGTTCCCCTGCTCTGT
Organism: Tympanoctomys barrerae; assembly: GCA_002564285.1. Classification (NCBI taxonomy): domain Eukaryota; kingdom Metazoa; phylum Chordata; class Mammalia; order Rodentia; family Octodontidae; genus Tympanoctomys; species Tympanoctomys barrerae. The sequence goes on from NDGN011375897.1 coordinate 7,290, forward strand.
GAAAATCACAAATCAACCATTTTGAAAAAGCTATCCTCTGTTTTTCTCCTAGCACTGTGGACTGGGTTAATTAATAAATTACCATAAAGTTAATTTTTCAAGAAGAGTAAGTGCTAGTATATGCTTAGAAAATGTTTCATTTTTAATAGTTTTTTTTATTCTCTATACAATAAAATGAAATAAAATAAAACAGATTCAGAAGCTTTCTTCATATTGCTTCTGAGGGTCTGGAACATACACATTACAGGGAAATGTGTTTTGGCCAACTGCAGTACGTTTAGTTAGTTCACTGTATTCTTTTGATTTACACTCTTATCTACCCTTCCACATAATGTATCTTTCTCCTGGAAATGCACTTGAAAAACTTTATTGTACCCTGAAGGAACAATTGAAAATCAAAGTCTTTAGAAGACTTTCATGTCTTTTCAAAAATTAGTTTTGATATAACATAATTTAGCTATCCCAATAAAATCATCACACCCTCTGATCAGTGATTTGATATGGTAAACTATAAATTGAACATGTTTAGAAAGAAATGTACTAATTTGTATTCATTGTGAATTAGTATATTCTGTATCCTGATCTTCTAGTCTTGTCTATTTTCACATTGATATTTTAGATCTACTGATAATATTCAACATACCAGATGGCATGTTCTTAAAAGTACTCCCACTTTCTTTTCAATTTAAAATTCATACATGTGTCTATTTTTAGGCATTTGATATGTTATCAATAGTAGCCACCCTTCAAATGACATTTTTCTCTCCTATTACTCAATATACAAAGATCTATGAAGTGTATGCAGTAAGTCAGTTTTGAGGGTGTTACTGATGGATAATCAGTTGGAAACAAAATATTGTGTTGTCATGTTCAAGAATCTGGGGAGTTTAAAGCTTACGAATTTGTGGTTTATTTTAATACAAAAAAAATTAAAGAGATTTACCTATCATGAAAATTTGTTGCTAATGCAATCAATTTAACAAACAAATTTATTTATTCTTTCATTCTCTTATCCCCTCATTCCTCAAAAAATTATTTAGGCTTTCTTGTGCTGGGCATTAGACAATCAGTTATACATCACAGGCCATTATAAAATTGATAAACATTTGTACTGCAATGCACATTCATGGCGGCTCAGGCTAAACAAGTAGCAATGTTCAGGTCACAGAAGTCTTCTTTAAGAAACTGAAAACGCTGAAATTTACAGAAAAATGGAATGGATTATGCCAGATGAGCTGCGCATTCTAGGTCTTTTCCTTGTACATGGGCCATTCTTTAGAACCAGGAGTCAAGCATCTTGAGTGTAACAAGCAGTGGATGATAATAGATCCAAAATACTGAATATTTTAAAATATATTTTATGTAATATTGATCCATTGAAATGACTTATCTCATTTCCTGTTTTCAAATGCAACAATATTTATTGAAGAATGCATAAGAGTTATTGTCCCCAAATTTTAAATGGAAGTGAAGAGAAACAGGATGTTTCCTGGACATAGTAAGGAAAGTCACTAGGATACAGCTGTATAAATGGGCAGACCAGCAACACTGTTAGTGGCTCAGACTCCACGCATGGATTTCTTTACACTCTCAATCCAGTAAAGTTCCAAGTAGCAAAGCACAAGCCCTTGTTGTAACAGCATTAAGAAGGAAGATTTATAGCGCCACCATGGACTGTGTTAGTTGAAGGTGGTATGTATAATGTTCACCAATATCATAAAGCCTATGGGGCTGGAGAGATGGCTCAGCAGTCTAAACACCTACCTGGCAAGAGCAACGACCCAGGTTCGATCCCTAATACCACATATCATGAGGGCCTGAGGCCCCTGAAACCCTGGGCATGCTTTGCGGGCCCCAAAAACCTATTTGAACTATGCCACCCCGAAACCTGCTGTGTTGGCACATGCCTGAAATCCCAGCACTTGTGAGGCTGAGACAGGAGGATCACTATGAGTGCAAGTTGTATAGCAAGACCCTGTGCCAAATAAATGAAAGATTTTTAAAACATTATTATATCATAAAGCATATATCATACAATAATTATTTCACATCATGCCAAGGAAGAAGTTGGCTCTCTTGGTCTAATGGCTGCAAATGATTTTCTTTTCCTTTCTTTCTTCTTTCTTTATTTGCATGTATTTGGTATAGGGTCTCACTATGCAGCTCAGACTGGTAGTAATCCTCCTGTCCCAGCCTCCCCAGCAAGGGATCACAGGCATGTACCGCCACGCCTGGTTACCGTGGCCTGCACAGCACAACCAGTGTTCCAGGGCTGGCACAGCATGAGGTACCAGGGATCAAATCCTGGTCCTTGCATTTGCCAGGCAGGCGCTCAGTCCACTGTGCTAGCTCACTGACCCTCTCCATTTCTACCAACCCCATTTTGGTTCATGAAAATCTTTACTCAGTGCAGAGACTCAGGCGTTACGGACAATGAAATCATGATGCGCCTCAGGGGAATCGCGGATCCTGTTTCTTCCTACCTACTCTGATTTCCTAGGTTTTTCAGTTGCAGCCCCAAAGGTTTGAAACAATTTATATAATAACAAACTACAGGTTAATATTTATAGCTCACACTTCAATCCTGATCTCCACAGACATGCAGAACGGCTAAATGGATTTCCAGTTAGGAGTTTCATAGCCACGCTGCATTCGTCCACACCTCTTCCTTCTGCTTCAGTCATGGTAGCCTCACTAGTTTAGGATCTCAGGACAAACATGCGATGCTATCTGGGCCTCCTGGGACTCCTTGCATCCCATGTCGCTCCTCTATCTCACAGAGGAGACCCCTCACCACTACCACACCTCCTAACTGCCCTCAGGCCCTTACGCTGCCCTCCCCTACGTCTTTTTGCAAAGCTACCACCAGCCATTGTTTCCTAACTCAAGTCACATCACGTGGCTCCTCTGCACAAAGCTCTCCACTGCAAATCGCACTGAAAGTAAAGCCCACGGGATTTCTGTGAAGGAGAAAGGTCCTCCACAGCTGGCTCCTGCAGCATCCCACTGCCTTCCTACCGTCCTCCACCTTATCCGCTCTCACACAGTCACCAGCCTGCTTGCTTCCCTGTGGTCAAATGACAGGGCTTTGTTCTTGTGTCTCTCCTGCCTGGCATGTTTGCTCTCAGACATTTGTCCTCTCAGCTCACTCGCTTCTTCCAGGCATTCAAAGATCCTTTTCCCGGGAGCCTTGTTGTAAAAGTTCAGGAATCCTTTCACACTTTACCCTGCCCTTTCTTGCCTTGTTTTCTCCTGAGCATGATCTACCAGCACCTAAGATGTTCTATCTTTGCACTATTAATCTTATTGTCTGTCTGTCTGTCTGTCTGTCTGTCCCAGCAGGAGGTCCCAAGAGCTGGTAGCTTTGCTTTATTTCCTCTGTCGAGGAATTCCTACAGCATAGAGTGCCTGATGCATAAAAGCGCATGCAGGACATGGCTAAACCGAGGAGGAAGGGCTGAAAGCCATCCCACCTGCCATGCCGTCAGTGTAGCTGACGACCCACCAGAGGCAATACCTCGGAGGAGGGAGGATTTCCCTTATGGTTTTCATAGTTCTTCAAAAGAGCTTCTTCTCTTACTGAAAGGTTGCTATATTTTAAAGTCCATATTTTTCTCCTATATTTATCTTTCTCCTTCTACAGATAAAATTACCGATAGTTTACTTATAACTATAATTTAAATGCATATATATAGAAAGAACTTTTTGTAGAATATGATTTTGTGTGAAAATTAAATATATGTGTATATATGTCTATCCCAATGGTATCAGAGTGCTGTATTACACATTATTCATAATATACTCTCATGCCACATTCTCTTTGAAGGTGTTTGAAGTCAAATTTATGATATAATATTGGAACTATAAGAGTAGAAGACTATTTTTAACTGTAAAAAGTATTATATATTATTTCAAAACATTTTTTGATAAATAGAACATCTACAATCAATTATATGAAACATTTGTCTTTTTATGCCTTTAGTGCAAGGTCTACAGGGTCTCACTACACAGACTGGACTCGTAGTGATCCTCCTACTTTTCAGCCTCCCAAATGCTGGGATTACGGGCATGTGCCACCACGCCCAGTCTCAATTGCTGTTTCAGCGTGCCCCGCATGGCACGCCAGAAATCGGTTGCTGCATCTGCCTAAGCAGGTGCTTTAGTCCCCTGAGCTATCTGGCCAGCCCTAAACACTTGTGTTTTTAATGAGCATTTTAATGACTTTTATTTTAACCACCCCAAATTTTATATCTATATCTATCTATCTATCTATCTATATATATATATTTGAATGTCATAACTTTGGCATTTAATTTTGCCTCTTTCCTAAAGTTGATACTTTTGCTGATTATCGCTCCTAAAGAAATTAATAATTTCTTATGCTCTGTCCCTTTCTAGTGTTCAGTTATAGTTCATAGTATACTGTAGAAGAGAAACTAAGAAAAGTGATTGATTATTATACAACATTCTATGGTGCTACCCTATTTCAGAAAGTCTATAGAAGTATCATTTAATGAAGATATAATCCTATATATAATTTATTATATATAATTTATAAACTGAACTAGTAAAATATCTTGGGATTAGGACCACATGATTAATGAGCCTAGCAAGAAATTGTCCATAAGCACTAGGAAGAGCTATATTTCAGTTACACAAATATAAACTTTCATTTCATTAATAATGTCCCAAGAGTATTTGGTAAATTAATAATGTATTATTATTGCTGGAAACCGGAAGCTGGCTCCTCTCGTGCGCCGGGTGCTGACCAGCACAGAACTTACCTGGAAAATGGTAAGGAGGGTCGCAGAGCAGAACCATGCCTTTCCCTTCTTTCACTCTAACTTCTGGGCGCTCCTCGGGTGGGAAAGGATCAAGATCTAGGTACAAGCAGACACGAAAAGCTGTTCATTCTCCGCGCCACTCGAGGGGAGCCAATGGTCAGGCTTCACCTCGCAGTAACTCACTGTAGAGATAGGACCTCCCGGGTGGTTCGCGGGACTCGCAAATCCAACTCGTTTGCACGTGCGCAGATTCACACGCGCGCTTGAAGATTTCTGTCCCAGGTTACAGACCCCGGCTGGGCTGCGGCCTGCAGAGGGCTCTGTCAACCTACAAACTTGTGTCTTACACTGAGGGAGCACCTCAGGGAGATATAATGGGATGGGACAGAACCAGGGAACCAGCGCAGATCATGAGTGAGGAGGGGACTTGGAGGTGGGGGCTCACGTGAAGGAAATCCCCCTTCCTGCGGGACCATGTGCAGGAATACCGCGGAAAGGTGGCATCTCGGCTGCAGAGCACGGAAGGGCCCGAGTCTTGCTCCTTCTCAAAATCTGGGTTTGCTTCAGTTCTAATTTCCTTTCTTTTTCTTTTTTCTTTTTTATAGCATACACAGAACCTTCATTATTTGCACAGCGACTCGCATCGTGTCCGCCTGTCCTGCAGTCTGGAGAACACATGGAGGAGCCTGGATGTCCATGTGGCGTGCTGAGCTCCACACCCGGCTGGGGAAGGAGGCTCGAGGGAAGAGCGGGCTCCCCGTCCTCTAAGTGCTGATTTCCTCGTTCCCTTCACTTGTAGGCAAGAGGTCAGCAGGGTCTTCTGCCCTCCGAGGGTGCCAGACTGCCTAACCAGTTCTCTGGAATGAGCTAAAAACATTTTCTCTTTTCTGTGCGTCTAGCGCTCACTCTTCGTTTTCATCTTGCAGTAATTTGAATCTTCACCTGTTTCACTGGTATTCGCTGTCTTCTTACAGCCTTTCTTCCTGTCCTTTCTCTGTGATCTACACCCAAATTTTAATATCTAATTTGCATCTCCCTCAACATACTGCTTACCGCTGAAAGTCCGTCTATTTTAATCATTATCTCGTTGGCAGAGGCGTTTGCGCCAACGTTTCTAGTCCTGCTATTTCATTTGAACACCATCCCTATTCTTATCTCAATGATTTACTTGGCATTTCAGCCCAGATAGCCTCATGCTGTCGTCACTACTACATGGGGCGCAACCATTTAAAAGCTTCTTTCCATCCTTGAAACAGGCTTTTCTTATTTCCAGCCCATTTTTAATAAGACCAGACACTTCCCTTACTTGACAAGACTTGGCTAGGAAAATATACTTAGACCCTTATTTCCTTCAGTGCCACATAATCTGTAAATCCGTTCCTCAAGGTTAGAGGTGATTACTGATTTTAATTTCAGCACACTGATTTATCCTTACTGTTCCCTCTGGTCCTGTTCTCTTGCTTAGTGAGAACTGCCTTGTAAGATTTCTTAAAATATCATTTGAGCCTTATAATCTGTATTGCAAAAGACATATATGCAAGCATAAGTGCTGACTTAAAAATCATAAACCAGGAACAGACCCAGAGCGCAGGCCCGGCGAGTGAGTGAGACGACCCGGGACCCTCAGGATCCTGAACAGACCCAGAGCCCAGGCCCGGCGAGTGAGGGAGACAACCCGGGGACCTCAGGATCCTGAATAGACCCAGAGCCCAGGCCCGGCGAGTGAGGGAGACGACCCGGGGCCTGGCGGGATCCTGAACAGACCCAGAGCGCGGGCCCGG
>NDGN011375912.1:0-10811 GCA_002564285.1 Tympanoctomys barrerae
GAACTCAGGCCCTTGCACTTGCCAGGGAAGCGCTTATTCCACTGAACCATCTCCCTGGCCCCGTTTGTTATTATTTATATGAATTGACTTTGTATCAATCACAGTTGGTCTCTCTTCATCCATATATAATTATGTAAAGTTTTGGAGAAATTTTTGGACAAATTCTGAAATCTAGATGTAAAAGTAAAGATGTAAATAAATTTAAATATTTCTTCATAGTTCAAGTAGCTAGTGACCTAGTTATTTATACAGCAATATGCTAGAAAGGCAAAAAAATTAGACACCCTGAAGCAAATGTATCATAATATACATTTCAGCAATTTGAATTATGGATAGAGCTTTTAGGCTTTCGCTTGTTATTTGATCATTAAAAAATTTTTTTTAGAGAACTCAAAATACGATATATGTTAGAGTCAAAATATTGCATAAGAAAATATAGGGATGATCTGTACAAAGTTAAAGCATGTGATTTTTCTATTTTAATTCTAAATGGCCATGTGACATCAGGGAAGGTCATTTTATTTCTCTGAGCCTCAGAACGGATGTATATATAAGTACAGCACACAGATCCTCCCTGTCCTATACAGTTGTGGGGAAGATCAAATTAGACAATACAGATGAAAATATTTTGCAATTTGCTTTTTAACATGACATTGTTTTATAACATTATGTTACCAAAGCAATGGTTATTTATTCACACAATGAAATGTCCTCTAAGAAAAGAAATATTTGGACATCATCACAATTAATGAGGGCATCACACCTATTCCTGAAGGAAATATATCCTAATTTATAGAGCAAGAATTTAAAAAAAGCAAGTGACCAAAAATATAAATGTGGGATTATTCCAGTAATAGTTGTCTTTCTGTTTTGCTAGCAGCTTTCAAGCTATACCAGAAGGATTTTTTTTTCCTAGGTGTGTGATATTACCTACAACATAATTCTAAAACTCCCACCCTAAAAAACTCTGGATAATCTTAGTAATTTCAGGTTCACTTACATCCCTTCTGGCAGAGGAATCACACTGTAATGAGGAAGGATGATGACCCCAGAGAGCAGAATCCTCACCCATTCAGGGAGCAGAACTTCCTGGGCAATAGTTCCAAGTGGGCACCCTGCGCTGTCTGACGGGGTCGAGTGAGGAGGCGTCGGTGCAGCGGTGTAACGGTAAGCCTGGAGCTCCCCAGGAGCTCAGATAGCCGGGCAGAGCCAAGAAGGGAACGTCTCCAAATGCAGGAAACTGTTGCCATAGCATTTTCCTTCTCTGTTCTGCAACGCCTCCTCCTCCAAGGCAGGCACAATTCGTGCCTACCTTTTTTTGTTTTTGTTTTTGTTGTCTTTTTGGTTTGGTTCCGGGGAGCCCTATGCATGTTTGGAATTCAGGACTCCAGTGATGGGAGAGCCATACCATAAAATAGCTGGTCTGAAGTTTTTCAGGACAGACTCATCTTTGCAGATACAATTGCAGAACAGAAAACAGACCCAGGAAAAAAATTTAAGCTCCCCCAAATCTCATTGGCCCTCCGCACAAGCCAAGTCACGACCACGCCTGCAACATAACCGGCTTCCTTTTAGCACTCGCAGTTGCGGACAGCTCCCTCGCTGCGCGCCCCTTTTCTCCGCAGTGAGCTGACTCGCTCGACCCGCGGCGACGGGCGCTGCTCGGACAGCAACCCAGCCGGCGCGCACTGGCCTCGCGCTCCCTCCCACTCGCGCCCCGCGCTCACTCCGGCCCACTCCAGGGGTGACTTTGAGGGATATCTCCGGGCGGCCTCTGCAGCAGCACATCGGGCTCCATTGGGCGCAAGTGTGAGCATGGATCTCCGAGGAAGAGCCCTTTTCCACGTTGACAGGCTTCGAGTTCTCCTCGTGCTGTTCAGTGAGTAGCGTTTTTGCGACCGGGAGGCATGGACTCTGCAGAGAATAAGATTGGCATAGCAATGGTCTTCGTCTTCCTGTTTTGTACCACCTCCCCCGGGAGATGGGGATATTTTCCCCCACTAATGGCCAGAAAGTCTCTGGAGAGTCATATATCCATGCGGCATATCCCAGACAGCGCTGGACCGGCAGGCAGTGGTGGGGGTGGGGGTCACAGCGCTGGCAATAAAGATTTAGCTTTGAGCAGCCAAGATGTAGACTTATAAATAAGGATGGCTTTTTGTTTCCATTATAAATCAACAGCGAATGAGTTGAGTTTGATGGCAGTGGGTTAGCGAAGTGGCTTGAGGAGCACACAGTTGCTAGCACGCAACTTCTGTCACCCCAAACCTGAAGACCTGGGGCTCTGCGCTCCCTCTTGGGTCCTGGAATCAGGGGCCCTGTGAGCCCCACACTGATGGGATTGTTTTGTTTGTTCCGCAGACACAGTGGCTCAAATCACAGCAGAACAAGAAGTGGAAAATCTCTCGGGCCTTTCCACTAACCCTGAAAAAGATATATTTGTAGTGCGGGAAAATGGGACGACGTGTCTCATGGCAGAGTTTGCAGCCAAATTTATTGTACCTTATGATGTGTGGGCCAGCAATTACGTTGATGTAAGGAATCCCCCTTCTCCCAGCTTGCTCCTAGGGCTCCAGGGCACTCTCCCTCAGGGGCCTGCAAAGACCCTGGGTCACCCACCTTCTCCCCCAAACCCCTGCAGGCTGCTCCCGAATGCTGCATGAGATTCGGCTTGTAACGTCTCCTGCTCGCCCTGCCTGCTTTGAAAACAACCCCCCCTCTCCGCTTCCCTATCGGCGGGGTCCGCACGTAGAGAATCTAACCGCATGTTCCTGGACCTGGGAGAGCGCGCGCGCAAAGGAGCGCCCAAACGTGCAATCCAGAGTTTGGACGCGCCGCCCTGAAGCCCCCCCGGGCCCGGCGCGCTGAGGGGGCGCGGGCGTCTGTGTTCCCAGCTGATCACAGAACAGGCTGACATTGCACTGACCCGGGGAGCCGAGGTGAAAGGCCGCTGTGGCCACAATGAGTCAGAGCTGCAGGTGTTCTGGGTGGATCGCGCCTACGCACTCAAAATGCTCTTTGTAAAGGTAATTCCCAGGCTGTATTGAGGGCAAAAAGGTGCCTTAGCAGAGGAAGTGTGTGTGTGTGTGTGTGTGTGTGTGTGTGTGTGTGATGGAAGTAGTGGCGACTGGGTTTACAGACTGAGAAGTCACTGGAGTGGTTGACACAAGCCTCTTCCTCTTGGCAGGAAAGCCATAACACATCCAAGGGACCAGAGGCAACTTGGAGGCTGAGCAAGGTGCAGTTTGTCTATGACTCCTCTGAGAAGACCCACTTTAAAGATGCGGTCAGTGGTGAGTATTGTCCTGAAGGGCGGGGTTGGGGGTAGATTCTTGGGGCAATCCCTCTGGCATTTGGTAGTGTATCTGGGCTTGGGCCAGTCCAGGGGTGGCCTGCCCACCTTGACCTCCAAAGCGGAACGCTGGAGAACCTTTGAGCCCTAAAGGCTCAAGCTTTGCAGATGCACTAGAAAACTCCTGCCTAAGATGAGTTGGTTACTCAAGGCCTGACCCCTCCCAGATGAGGTACCCCCTGAGGGCTGAGATACACCCTTAGCTCTTCTGAAGGACCTCAGAAGGCAGGCCTTGGAAGGAAGATGGAGAAGGGCAAAGCTTCTTAAATTTTCCTCCGCCCCATAGGTATTCTGTTCAGGTGCTAAAAATACAAGGGAACAAAGTGACTTTCCTTTTGTGTCGGGATTGGGTGGCCTTGGGTATCCTTTTGTGCACAGCACCACGGCTCATCTGCATCTTGTCATGGACCGAAGCCAGCTCAGAGTAGATCTAGTGCCCTGTGTCAGTGATTAGCTTTTCCAGCCCTGTCCTCCATCAGTTCACCCAGATCTTTCACAAATATCCCAAAATATTGTGTGAGAAAAATATCTGCCCTCTAAATGAAAACTTGCCTTTCTTGAAGCACTAGAAAAGGATATATAACTATATATATATATAGTCTCCCTTGAAATGATGCCTTCCTTTACTCAGATAGGCACCCAAATAGGGAGAGAATTTTTATTAAAGATGTAAAAGAATGCATATGCCATCTCTCTTATTTCTTCCCCTTTTATTGTGGTTGTAAAAGGAGAATTCTCTCTTCAGAGTCCCGCGTTTCCCCTAGTTCAATTAGAACAGAGAAGGGGAAATGCACTTGCGCCAGAGAAGGAGGAAAGGGGGAAGATGCCCAAAATGTACATAGTTGAGCAAGGGCCTTGCCAGAGTACCAGCAAGCAGCCGTGCTCTGTGGAGGAGGAGGATGTTTTATTTTTTGCTGATCCAGTGTTAAAGGTAGAAACCCAAGTTCCTGTCCTCTATGGTTTTATAATTTCACTTGTCAGGTTTTATATAGTAAGAAGGGTGGAGGTTTTTGTGTGTCATTCACTTCCTCCAAAAAGAAATTCCCAAGTAATGTTGAAGCACCTCTGGCTCGGAGAGATGGGATGTGTTTGTCCTTCAGGGATGCCATGAGGCCCAGCTCTGGCCTAGCAGCAGGGATAGAGCAGGTGAGCAGGTGTCCAAGCTGAGTGGAGGGGGATGGAGCACACAGAGCAAGAAAAGCCTGGGTTCAAAGTGAAGGAGCCTAACCATTGCCCTGGGCTCTGCTGCAGCTGGAAAACACACGGCCAACTCCCACCACCTCTCTGCCTTGGTGACCCCAGTGGGGAAGTCCTATGAGTGTCAAGCTCAGCAGACCATCTCGCTGGCCTCTAGTGATCCCCAGAAGACTGTCACCATGATCCTGTCTGCTGTCCACATCCAACCCTTTGACATCCTCTCAGATTTTGTCTTCAGTGAAGGTACATGGGGGCTGGGGAGTCCTGAGGAAGGGAGACAGAATGCTGATTTTAAGGATACGTGGGGAGAGGATCCTGCCAGCATCCCAGGATGTTACTGCTTGGATTTCTCTAGGCTTACATGTCTCTGTAATAATTTCCAAAAGTTAAAAAGGCACTATGCTGTATATATTGACTTTCCTCAATGGCTTGCCCTTTCTTCCTCCTTCCCTTTCTTCTCTGTCTCTCCTCCCTGTTCCTCTTTCCTGTGTACAGGGGAATTATTAAGACAGTTGGATGGTCTGTTTATTTCTCATGAGGAGAAGCTGCTTCTTTCACATGTGCCTGCCATTGGGTTGGAAATCCCCAGGAGAATACAACCACTTGAACATGCTAATGTTATCAGAAAATCCCCATCTGCGCCACTCACCCCCATTTCCCAAGGTCTCCAGCTTCCATAAGCTACAGTTTCATAAGCTTCCATTCAACCTCTTCCAAATACAGTGCCTTGTTACCACCCTGTGATTATTCCAAAGGCATTTGGGAATCCCTAATTTAAACTGTCCTTGAGAGACAGGCCTGGTTCACCTTTAATCTTTGTATTATTAGCACTTAATACAGGACCAGGCTAGATGCAGATGTAGGGTTGTCTTTGGCTAAATTGATATTTTGAAACTGGATTCAATTAATAGAGACTTCCAAGTTCCTGTATGCTGGACAAATCAGAATGCAATATGCTTACTGAAACAATGTCACTCTTACCTGTGTTCAAGGAAGGACAGAGTATTTCATTTTGACTTTTTTCTTTTCCTTTCAGTAGTGAGTTACAGTATTGAACATAGGGCCTTTGCATGGGGCTATGCCTTCTGCTTCTGCTCTTTTTTCTTTCATTTTGAAATATTTTGTGTATTTATAAAGAATAACAATATCTTTTTAAAGCTGGAAATATTGAATGCAATTTGACTACAACTCTTGGTGTTCAGGAATTCATGATGAAAGTATCAAGCTGTACAGCTATGTCATTTCCAGGGTCCCTACCACAAATGTTTTGTAGTCTGTATGTGTATTTTAATTCTCTTTGGTGACTGTGTTCTGGTGACTAGCTCTTACTAGATACTTCTTTTCATTTTGATACTGCTGGTGTTATACTGAATTCTTTCATGAGTTCCTTTCAAGTCAACCAATACCCATTTTGCACTATTATTTCTAAGTCAACGCTCATACTTGTCTATGGGCTGAAAAATTAGCTCTTATGGACATTTAAAGTTGTGCACATAGAGTAAATAAGTACTATATTAAGACAGGAGCAACATTCTAAAAATTGGTAAAATTTACCATGGGGAGTTAACGATCTCTTTTGTTTTAGTGTCTGCACTGCTGAAGCGAGCACTGATCTCTTTGTTTTAAACGCAATTTTAATCTGTTTCATGGTGCTACATAGCGAACATTGCTGGTAGGCATAGGGTGTTGGCAGATGTGTATAATTTCCTAAACCAAGATTGAGCAAGCATAAAGAAATTGTACTTGGGCTGCCTCGGCTTCTCTGGCTAATAACGAGGATGTTTTCTCCTGTGTGGTGCCCCAGGCCCAAGCATGCATACTCCTGGGAGGAGGCTGGCTTCATTCAGAATCACTCACTGGATCCTGTGCCGTTGCTGGAAGGGGTTCTTTTGTTCCTGACTCCTCCTCTCAGTACCTACCTCCTATTATGTTTTGTAAAAAACCTTTTTTGATCCATTTCTTGAACTCTAATAATCTGGTTTGGGATATCTTTTGCAGTTCCAGTCCTGGAACCCAGTTCCCCAGAACAGGCATTCAGGGCTCTTTCAGTGTGTTGCAGATACTAGTGTAGGTGTGACTGAAGCAGGCTTGCTTAAGAGCCGGGCATCGGGTCATATATCTGCACATCCACTACTGTGCATATGTGTGTGTGTGTGTGTGTGTGTGTGTGTGTGTGTGTGTATGTGGCTGCAGTCCAGCACAGTATAAGGGAGGAGGCTACACCCACCAGGCTTCGCAGCTGCCTACTTAATAGACTCTATGAGGAAAGCAGGAAAGGATCAGTGAAACGCATTTGTGGCTACTTACAGAGCCAAGAGGAGGCCAAATGGGCACTGATGTCTCTATCACATTATTCCTCTCAAATACATTCTGCTCAGCTACCACGCGGATCCCAGACAAACGTCTGCTGGCCTCGCATCTCTCTGGTTGCTGTGTGCATAAAAATCTTGAGCTGCAGTATGCAAACCATAGAGACCATAACGTGCGATCTGCTTCAGTTAATCTAGGGGTGGGGCTCTACACGCTCCATGGCTAGACTGTGTTCAGGCATCCTGTAGAGCAGTGACTATGAGCCTTTTAGAGCTTTCAGTGGTAACAAATAGCCCACTGCAGCATGCATGGTATAGGTTTGCCACCACTGCTGTAGCGGGGTTGAAGGATACAGCAAGCTTTAACAGGTGGGAATTAGCCCATACTGTATGAGATGGGAAACTTCTCACTGTATGAGACTGTCCAGGTAGAGACTCATGGCACAAGGACCACCCAGCAGGAGAGAAGGGCAAGGAACTCCTGGGGAGCAGGCCACACATCTCTAGGTGAGGTTCAGTGGCACCAGAGTGGGAGAGTGGGGGTGTCTAGCTCCTAAACCTTTGGTGCTCCTGAGCATTATAACTATGAGGCTTGATCTTACCAGTGGGTGATAGCCAGTAGGTAAGCTTTCAAGCAAAGCAGGAAGGCTGTAAATGCCTAAGCAGTTGCTTGTTTGGGCTATTTTAAAATAATTGGATGTGCAAAACTGTGAATTTCACAATAGCAGCCTTTTTGGTTAGGAGATCTCAGCCTGCAATAAAGAAATAAACAATAGGTAGAGGACACATTTGGCTCATTTATTTACCAAACACACTTGGTATGGTGACTGCTTTTTTGTCCCTGCAGTTCATAGATCTCCTGTTCCTCACTTGCCCTTCGGCTATGAACTCATATCACATCCTTTGTTCCTTGTGGGCCTGGGAGATTTCTGGCTGAAATGGGCTGGGAGATTCCTCACTTGGAAGCAGTGAGCCAGCCAGAACATGTTGATGGCTTGAATTAAAGGAAACTTTTATATCCCCTGTCAGAAAAAAACAAACAAACAAACAAAACCATAAAAGAACATGGAGGCTGCCTCTGTTCTCTTTTATTCCAGAGTTAGGTTTCACAGACATTTAAAACATAGGTTGGGTCCCTTTTCAATCTCAGGACAAAAGGAATCCAACAAACTGCTGAGAAAGATACTGAGATCTTTCCAAAGCAGCAGCAAGGAGAGGGAGGGGGTGTTTCCTGGTGAAGGCCATTCTCCCAGGGGCTGGGTCCAGAGCTCCTGCCCAGAAGGTATAATAAATACGTTGAGGCAGTGGCAACAGCAGAGGGATCTTTGGGGACTTTGTGAGTCTTTTGGGGGGCATTACTTGCTGGGGCTTGAACCCATGGCTTTCTGTATGCTGGGCAAGTGCCCTCCTCCTGAGTCACAATGCTGGGGTAGCCCTGTAATCCTTTCATTATTGTCCCTAACGGAATACTGGGGAGAGGCCATCTATAGGAGATTGTGTTTGAGCGGAAGTGGGTATGCCTTACCTTTCTCTATGCACCACTCCTGGGAGAGCCTCCTATGGGTCAAGCATCCTTGTCACAGACACACAGAAGGTTTGCCGAGCCAGAGAATCTGTGTCGATTTGTGACTTACTTGGCACTTTTTAACCAAGAAACGTGCTTGGTATGCCCAGGTTGTCACTCTCGAGGGTCTCCAGGAAAAGCAGCCAAAGGGTGAGAGCAGGCTGGTCAGCAATTCAGCTGGAAGCTCTATGAAGGGTTTACCTATGGAGGGCAGCCTTGAGCTCTGCAGCCACCAGCCATAGGATTCTTTGTTCCAGGCACTGTCCCCTGGAGATGCACAGAGCACACCTCATAACTGCCCCACCCCAGGGAGAGTGGGGAAATCGGGGCACTTACTCAGCAACTGCCATTGTCATTGAGAGATGCTTTGGGACATTAACTCTGGAATTTGGACCTGCCTTCTAGTGAGAGCCCACTGGGAATGGTAGCTACACAGGGAGAGTGGGGCACTGTCCGCGTCTGCTACAAGAGTAGCATGAGAAATAAGGGCTTTCCCTGCAGGGTGGTGCTTCCAGTCTGGTGGGAAAGGGCTTATAAAACAGTAATTGTTTTAATTACTTTTCATCTGTAATGTTTACATCTTGATAAGAGTATCTGGTTCTTATTTTAATCGTTTCTCAGTGTGCAAACTACATTTGACAGCAATCCAGAGCCAGCTCAGAGACAATATGGAAAGAGGGTCAAACCTCTCCTGTAGCTACCCTGTCAGATTGCATTGGGAAGCCAGGCCAAGGAAGCACTGCCTTGCATTCACACAGCGAGAGTCCTGGTGTTAGGAGAACTCTGGAAAGCAGACAGCCTGCTCCTTGACCCACCCAAGCACTGTGTATTTGGAATACACAAAGAATGCTTGTAGGGAGCTAATACAACTTTAAAATGTTATTGCCATCAAACAGTAAAATAAAATTCACATCCATAACCAGCACCTAAGATGCACCATGAGTTTGGTGGGTGCACTAAGTTTACAGTGAGGGGGACCTTCATTGGTAACGGGAAGCTTGCAACGGATGAACCCTTTCTTGTCTCATCTGTCTTCTTCCATTTTCTCAATAAGAGAGCTACCTGACACCTTTTTCCAGCCACAGGGGGTTTATCTATGTCCTTGTACACTTTGGCTGTGCCAGCCAGAGCAGAGATATGAGGGACCCACACTATTCAGGAGGTGGACAAGATTTGGGGTCCTAGAATATCTAAAATCTGGAATATGTTAAATGATGTTTCTCTTTGGCAGAGAGCTGAAGCTTTTCTTGTCGTATAATCTAAGTGTTGAGTGATTGGGTGTTGCACAGAATATTAACCCAGGAGTTCATGGTGTTTGGATAAAATTGAGTGGTCTGTAAATTTTAATGGGAATTTTTACATTCTTGTTTGATTAACTGTAATATTTAGTATTCACTGTTATCATAATCGAGGTAACTAATAGAGCCATTAGCAGTAGTTTTGGCTTTGTTATCAGTAGAAATCACAGACATTTTATCTTATATTAGTTTATACAGATATTATATAATAACATTTATGGGCCAGCCAAATAGCTCAATGGATTAAAGTGCCTGCAAGCAGGCACAAGGGCTTGGGGTTCAATCTCTGAGCCTGACATACTGGCCCCACTCCCAGGGCATGCTGATATGACAATTAAGACTGGGTATGGTGGTGCATGCCTATAATCTCAGCTCTTGGGAGGCTGTAAACAGGCAGATCACTACAAGCGAAATCTAGTAGAAAGACCCTGAACACCCTGTAGACCCTTCCCTAAAATACAGAAAAATAAATAAATAACATTTATGCTTCTTGCTACTTTGCAATCAGTCAAGATACACATGTGCCAGTAAAGAGATATATATAGTGATGTGTCTCAAATTACTTAAAAAATACTTTGATAGTTGAATTCCCATTTTGTTTTTATCTTAGGTTTTATTTTTTTGCTTTTATAAAAGAATATTCTGAGGATCACCTAAATACCTGAACCCAAAGGATTATCATACATGCCTTAATGGATTATAAATAGCATTAAGTGAAAGAAAATAGACTAGAGCATAAATTATTATGTGCAAGTCAGTTTTCCATTACTGTGACAAAACAGATGAAGCAATAAATTCAAAAAGTAAAAAGGTTTCTCATAGTTTTGTCTGTGAGTTGCTTGGCCACCTTGTTTTGGCCTTCTGGCAGCACAGAAATCATGGCAGAATCAAGTGATGGAGGAAGTCTTTTCACTTCATGGTGGGGAGGAAACAATGAAAACAAAAGACAATGAGGGGCTGGGGTCTCAATATCCCCTTCAAAAGTGTGTTCCCAGTGACCTAGCTTCCTTCCACTTGTCCCTACCTCTTAAAGTCTCCAACACCTTCTCCTAGTGCCATGGCCTGGCGACTGTGCCTCAGTGGCTAACGAG
>NDGN011375915.1:0-20983 GCA_002564285.1 Tympanoctomys barrerae
TGGGAGAAAATATGAAGAGGAATTTCAGCATGAAGGATTTGGAATTACTTCCTGTCAACAGGGCCACTGAAATATATGCTTTTTTGATTGAACAATAAACTTAGGTAATAAAGCAGTAAAAATCCAATAACATCTGATTACAGAAATATTTTATGTACCATAAGTGAGTCAATATACAATTTAAACTGAAAACAAAGCCACCAAATTTTACTGTACCCTAGGTTAAATATTTTGGCCATTATACTTTGTCATGGATTGTACATTAATAATTGTTAATCCCAGTATAATATGGCCAGTGACAAAAGTTTTTAAACTACTTTATTTGCCTTAGGAACTCACAGTGCTTATCACAAGTAAATTTATCTTGTGCTTCTTCCATAAACTTTTCATTTGTGGTGATACCAAATCTATATCATGGATAAAATATTTAACAATATATTTTCAAGATAATTCTACAAGATAATTCTCTTCCACCATTAAAGAATAGGAAGATAGTTTTTACAATTTTCTGATTATTTGATTTGTATTTCGATGTTACTCACACTGTCTAATTAAAATAAAATGACACTATTTGTTTTCCCTGGCTTCAGAGGGTAATGTTAACCTAATGGAATTTAAGCAGGGGAGAAAATAGGTTCATATCCAGTGCTTTTCTTTATATACCTTAAAGAGAGAAATAGATGTGATTAATGCACTAAACTCTCTTCAGTAATGCCAACTCTATGAAGGACATTAAAATGCAATTAAGGGATTTGGTATTCTCTTACAGTAATATCCCTGAGAGAGGCTGTTGATTAAACAACTAAATGTGAACTATCATAATATGATATTAGAAATAATCAAGGGCTTATTACCCTGTTAATTTTAGTTTATGTTTACATTAAATAATTGGCTGAAGTATTATGTGGTTCCTAGATTATTTTTTGTGGGTTTGGATTATATAATTATTCATCTTGCTTTGAGTTGTGTTTAAAAGGAGGCATAATAAAATCACTCACCTCCCCGTCACATTTTTCCATGAACTTGTTAGGCTTTTCACATTAAATAAATCTGAGGACTGGCATTTCTGTAGCTCTTGACAACTCAGTGCATACAGCCACATGGTTAAACTTTTATCCCTACTAAGGCCCAAGAAGAATGCAAAAGCTGTTGTTCCTCAATTGATGGTGGTTATTTGTGAGCCTCATAGAATTACACTACAAAATCGGAGAAACTCCTTGTAGTTGCTTATGAGAATCAATCGAAGTCCAATATAATAACTGTATCTGACATTGATCCTTTAAATAAAGACAGCTATGACTCAAAAGGAAGAACAATTTGTCATGTGAATGTACAAGTCGAGAGGCTTCTCACATTTACGACCACACCTGAAATGTTGTCCTTCAAGTCGTTGGTAAGTGGACACGGTAGCACTCTCTACTGAAGTGTATGCTGCCTCCAAAATACAAACGAGTTGAATCACTGGTCTGCCTTTAATTGTACTGGGAGATAAATGCAACAGCTCATCTTATTGAGGATACTTTGGTATGTCCCCTACACTAGACCCCATAAATTTCACTGACCTCAAGGGACACTAATTTTTAATTAGATTTATTTTGTTTCTTGTCACAAATATTTTGATGAATGATCAATGGCACCTTGTGGATTAATGTGATACAAAATTTACAAGGTGATACACTTTTTTTTTTTTTTTTCTAATTTACTACAAGGTCTACAGGGTCTCACTATGTAGACTGGACTCATAGTGATCTGCCTGTGTTCAGCCTCCCATGAGCTGGGATTACAGGCATGCACCAACAAAGCCAGTCTCAACTGCCATCTCAGTGTGCCCTGGGAGTGAGTCTGGCACAGCAGGTTGGGGATCAAACCCTGGCGAGAACTGGGTCTGCCTAAGGCAGCGCTTTAATCCACTGAGCTATTCTTCAGGTGATACACTCTTTTTTCTTTATTATT
This sequence comes from Tympanoctomys barrerae, assembly GCA_002564285.1. NCBI lineage: Eukaryota > Metazoa > Chordata > Mammalia > Rodentia > Octodontidae > Tympanoctomys > Tympanoctomys barrerae. The sequence goes on from NDGN011375915.1 coordinate 1,954, forward strand.
TTTTATTTGGCAATTATATACTTTATTTGAATTTGGAAAATACTTGTTCTGTGTCACAAAATTTTGCAACCCAAACCTCATAATGATAATGAAATATACCCCACAAACTCCAGGCATTTCTATCCTATCAATTAGGGTAAAATAATCACATGCAGGAAAAGTATTTTTTAATTAATGAAAATTATACTCCTAGAGTTGAAAACCCCAGATGTAGTTTTAAAGAAATTTGGGATTCAAAAATTCATATTCCTTCATATCTGGCCTAATGAGTCACTTACAATCATTTTGATACTTCTAATCACTGTTATATACTAGTTATCACTGCATTTATACTAGTTGGAAACCTTTGGATGCAAATACAAGAACACCGTGACACATTGTGCTACACACTCAGAACATGATCATCTCAGAACAAGGAATACGGGTGCATCGTGATCAGGGTCTTACACTGGCGAGACAGTATGATGTTTGCACTGTGAGTCTGGTTGATTTCACTTACGAGTATTGGTCTCTAGTTGCATCCAGTTATCTATGTAGGCTTCGAGTCTATCTTTTAAATTCCATGTTGAAAATTCACAGTAAAAAGATCATGAACGTCCCTTTCCCTTTCTAGGAAGTAGATTAGGAAGCTACAGTGGAGTTCTCCTTGGTCACCGAATCTGTTTCCTGTCCTGCAAGAGAGTGTGTTCTGGGGCAAAATGTATTGAAGACAGTAAGCATAGAAAGGCACAAAGAATTTGAATGCTGTAAAATGTTGGTGGGACCTTTCACGGTGATACACTCTTGACGAAGAAGAAAGATATACTGCCACACACAATGGATGAAAATCATTCTCCCATTGTTCACAAAAATGTTCAGAAAAAAGTAGATTCTAGTTTATACCAAAAACAGGCCATGTATAAAATGTACTAAAGCAATTAAATAAACTAAAATAGTAGTAGTAATTGAAATCTAATCTGGTTGGGTTCATGATAATCTACTCATTCTCGCAGACTAAGCTGATTTCTGTACAGAAAAAAAAATCTTCTCTGTGAGCATGTCAAACTCTTCCCTAGAGTCTATTCCCTGATCTTGAATAAAGGCTCTTTCATTAAAAAGAAGTGATAACAACAAAACAAAATAAAAATTTTTAAAGATGACAAAAGAGATCAGATGGTTAATACTTGGAGGAGTCATTATGGAGTTAAGGTTAGATTTTAAGACATAGTTCATTGATCATAAAGTCCCTAGAAAATAGATGATCAGTTGATTGATTTCTAACTTGATTTGTACACACAGAATAGGTTTAGGTTAAGTAAACAGAAGTCTAAATTGACTGACTGAAACTCAGTTTTAGACCCTGAATCAATTCCCTGATTTTTGCCAGTTTGCATACCCAGACAGAATGAAGCATAGATGGAGGGGTAATTTTATACTAGGTAAAGGAAATAAATTGACTTTTAGGGTAATCTTAGGAACAGGAACAGAAACAGCACTGATTCCAGTAATTTAAAGGGTCATTCTGCTCTGTTTATGTGAGAAAGGTACATGGAAGTATGGTTGCCAAAGGAATATTAAATGAAGTGCATCATACTGTGGGCTCATTGGTCAATGTACAGAACCTCTGGTATTTCTACAGCGTTGTCATGTACAGTAGGAACAGACATATCTAGTAACTGGCAGAGTTCCTACATTACTTCCTGAGCTGTGAAGTTAAAGATATTGTGTTGAAAAGGCAAAGTGAAACCAGAAGAGTTTCTAGTAAAGAAATAGGAAACCAGTAGAAATGCTTCATTACTGGAGAGATGCTTATAACCACTGATAAGATTCCAGGGTGATAACGATGTCCCAGGGTTCCATTTTGCTTAGCTGTTTGGTTGGCTTAGAAAGTAGCCAACCTTTTGCTACACACTTCTCAATATTTATTGCTCTTCCTTTATTTATTTTTCTAGTTGAACCCTGACTAAAAGATTTCAGGGTGAAGGGAATACAGCTGTTAAAAGAAGAAGAAGAAAAGAATAACTCAAGGTGTGGAGGCTGGCTTCAGAAAAACATAGCTGGTAAAGGGAAAAAGTCTTTGATGAATGAAATAGAAAAAAATAAATTAATTTGAACAGGCTGACAGTAAAAAATGAATATGAAAGTGACTAGAGGTGAGAGTTCAAAAACAAGGAGCATGGCAGAAAATGTTTAGTAGAGAACATCACTTTTGATATTTATTTCATAACATTTTATCTCTCTAGCTTTATGGAAGCATGCATTGCATATAAAAATATAATATTTTAGGATGTGTGTCTGTGTATGACATTACTTTTTAACTATTGATCTTGTAATTGAGAATTAGAGTGTTTCGGTATCTTGAATATTGCCAATAATCTTGAAATGAGAAGAATGGGCAAATACCTGTGTACCCAGGCAATTTACTTCCTAGGATATAGATATATACTCAGAAGTAGGATTGCTTATCATGTATTTATCATATACATTGCTTATCATATATATATATATATATATATATATATATATTATTTGATGGAATTGAAAAATTTTTGATGGAAATTTTTGATGGAAATCAAAGCTGAAAAGGATATGTGCATCATTTCTTTAGAAATAAGTGGAAGGGCAAGACTTCTTATATGATATCCGAATGCTTAATTAGATTGCACTCTAAAGGTAAATGGAAAGCAAATTTTAGCCAATAACCTTGGATATTTACTTGATATTTCCAAGTCTACTTTTATATTACTGCTTATAGTAAAATTTAGAAGAGAAAGAATTACTTGATGGAGAAACTATTATTAAAATGGGATAGGTCCTTGGTTATTTGGGAAATTGTATTATAACTGACAATAGTATCTCATCACCTTATCTCTATGGTGAAAACCTGAGTGTTTGGTACAGACCAAATATTTTCTATCATTCTACAATATCACAAACATTGTGGCTTGAACAAAAATAAAATGAAGGTTACAGGTAAACAGGAGAGATGTGGGGTCAAGATGATAGCTAGGTTGTTTGTCTCTTAATTCCCTCATTTTTCTTTGTGGATGGAAGATGATTTCTGCCTCTTCTTGTCCCTGTCACATTTATAAAAACACAGTCACAAAGAGGATCTCCAAAGGGAAACAATTCAGTATAATCACCTCTAAGTTTCTTAATTCCAAATGCAGTCACATTCCTAAGCATGCAGGATTAAGTCTTCAAGACAGGAATTTTAAGAGGTTGTGGCATAAATTTGTAAATGGGCTAAGATAATGTTTATCAGTTCTTTCAGAAATAACTTTTATTTGTTTATTTGCTTGTTTTGGCCAGTTCAGCCCATCCTAGGCTAGTGCAGCATGTGGTGCCAGGGATCGAACTGCGGTCCCTGTGCTTTGCCTAAGCTTGCCTAAGCAGAAGCTTTAGAACCACTGAGCTATCTCCCGAGCCCAAGACATACATTTTAGACGATGTTCTGACTTTAAAAACATGAATATATTACATTCTGTTCTGTAAATGTCTTCCATATTTTAATGTATCAAAATTTGGATATGTAACAAAAGCTATGTGTTTCCTGACTTTACCAGTGCCATTCTGTTTAACAGAAAATTCTAGATATTTTAAACATTTACTATTAGTGAACAAAAGCAGTAAGTGTGTTAAGTGTAAAGTGAATAGGCTGTCCTATACATTTGATGGTTGATATGCTCATCTAACATTCTGAATTATCAACAGCATCATGTTATTGGGATTAAAATATTAAGACATGGAACTTAATTATAAGTTTCCTGGGTCATATATTCAAAGGCTCATTGTAAAATTAGTTATTTATTGAATTTAATTATTTATTGAACTTTTCACTCTAAAATATTGTCTGCATATTGCCTTTTCTCTTCTCCCAAGTTTTCTTGGGCCCACTCCATCTTAGTCATTTGCAGATGTTTGAACAAAATACTACAGACTGAACAAATTATACATAAAACAAAATACAAACATTTCTTAAAAATTAAGAATCTGGACTATAAAAGATACATGTTCTGCCAGTTTATGTGTCTGGTGAAAGCCTGATTCCTGGGACTTACGTGGGCACCTTTCCCCACATCCTGCTGGAGGAAGTGTTGATGGCACACAGGGACCCTCCAATTAGAAGAGGACCCATCGATGGAGCCCTGCCCCTCCCAGAAGACCGACCTCCCACTGTCCTCTCACTGGCACAAAAGATTTCATATATTAATTTTGGTAAATAAAGAGGGAACAATTTTCTATGTGTTTCTTCTTTTCACCAAACAATTTCTCATATTACTGTCTGACACCTAGTACTAAGGGTTTGCTCCATTTTAGAAGGAGATGCATGTTTGTAATCATTGTTCATTAGGAATAGTACCTTTTTTCCTATATTTTTAGGGAAGGGTCTACAGAGTGTTCAGGGTCTCACTATTAGATTAGACTCAGAGTAAGCTGTCGGTTTATAGCCTCCCAAGAGCTGGGATCACAGGAGCGTGCCACCATGCCCAGTCGCAATTGCCATCTCAGTGCACTCCACCGGCGGGGGCAGGGATGGCACGGCTGGCCCCAATGATCAGAACCCTCACCCCTGGGCCTGCTTGCAGGTGCTTTAATCAGCTGAGCTATTTGGCTGGCCTTAGGAATAGTCCTTTAGTGGCAGGATTATTTTGATTCTAGAATGGACAAGGGACTGGGCCAAGAGAGAAATCTTATCATTTGCTGTTTACTACGTATGATAATTTAATATGTGGTTCAGACCCAAGTACATAGAATCATTCTAAGTAAAATCTTAATGTTTATAAAAAACCATTCTCCCTTAATATAAATACACAATGATAGTTCATAATTCAAAAAATAGTCAATGGACTACAATGTTAAGGCTATTAAAAAGCTGGAAAGACAGATACAGATTGAGGGTATCTTGGGAACTCCAAGAGTATGATCACCCCAGTGATCAAAATGGAATAGAGAGCACAGAACAGAAAAGCTGCTGACGTTTCCAAGAGGGCATGGGATGCTTTTCTGGCAAGCTAAGCATTTTTAACTGTATCCTTAGGCTATGGCTAGTTCAGGCATGAAAACACAAAATCAGGTTGACATTTTAGAGTTATAACTATATAAATATAGAAATGAACTGGACTGAGTATATACAATGTAATAAAAGAACAACAGGGTGGCTAGAACAATTTCCAGGACAGGAGTGTTAGAGGAGGCTATGAAATGAGAAGTTGATGGTAAAGTAATAGGATTTTATACGGCTAAAATATAGACTAGAAAATTAGATGGACATAATTGGCAATATGAATATGTACTGTCACAAACCTGATTTTTTTTTTAATTTTATGAACATTTCAGTTTAATGAATGATGTCACTGGGAAGCCCAGCTTAGCTTTTTACCAGAGAATTAAGACATCTACAACTGAAGTACACAGGCTTTTTACTGTTAAAATTTGAAATATACTAACAATAACCAAAAATGTAGCTTTTCATCAAAAAAATTTCTAAAATTCTAGTTCATAATAATTTCAGAACAAAGTTCCAAGAAAAGCCATATGTTCTAGAATATTTTGTTTCAAATGAGACTGTCTAAAATGAGATCAACCTAGTGTTTTACAGGCTTTTCTACAGAATATAGGTCTGCTAAAAGGTTTGAAGGGCTGGTATTTCCATACTGTTCTTTTGTGGCAAACACCACCAGGGTAAGGCTCCGATGTCTTAGCTCTTCCATGGCTAAGACACAATGCGGGGCACCCACTACCCACGTGGAGAGGGCTAAGTCAGCTCAACTTCTAGGAAGACAGACCGTGTGTGGCTGGTAGCAGGGCAGAATCCTTATGGCAGAAGGGCATTGATCCCCAGAGACCTGAGCTGGGAACAGTTCCAGGGGAAGGAGCCTGAGCCCAGGAATCCGCCCAAAGTCACACGCACATCCTTAGCCCGCCCAGTTATACACAGAAGTGCACTTTGCTCATCTGCTTGTCAGCAAGCAAGCATGCAAGTCAACAGTTAAGGTGAACTGTCACACAGGGTGATTTTTAATCTTCGTACTCTTCTCAACGGTGTTTTTCAGGATTAAGAATGAGCATCCTGTATCGAACCATCCTTTAACATTTGTTTATAGGAGATTGTGTTTATCTTGTATATTTCTACAGCTTTTCCATGCTTTTTAAGAAAAATCATTTTTGTTGCTTCCAGTAAGTCAGTTGTATAAATTCCATTTAAATTCACTAATCTGCTTGTTAATGTAGAAAATGAAAATTAGATCATGCACATAAATTAGGAACCCCAAACCAAAACTGCATGAAACACAACCAAAGAAAGCTAAAATTAATAACACAAATCTATTAGGATTAAAAGTTGATCGTTAGATTTAATACATTTGTAGATATTTTTCTAGTGTATCTCGATATAATATTAATAAAGCTGGATAATATCTTCCCTGCTTCTCAAACTAGATTTTCAAAAATATTATTAAAGGATATTTTTTGTCAAGTTATGAATAGTAAAGCAATTGATTCCAACAGGGGGTAAAACATTCTCAGTTACTCTTTTCCCATTGCTGGGGCAAATACCCGACACCCACATGAAGGAAGGAAAGGTTTCTTTAGCTCACAGTTAGTGGAGGTTGCAGTCCATCCTCGGCTGGCTCCAGGGTGGAGGGGCACAGGGCAGGCAGAGCACAGGGCAGAGGGGCACAGGGCAGGCAGAGGGGTACAGGGCAGGGAGAGGGCAACAGCACATAGCAGAGCAAAGAGCAGAGAGCAAGAGGAAGGAGAAGCAGCAGCGATGGCTACAGAGAGCAGGTCTGTCTCTCTTGTGTTGCAAGCTGTCCTCCCCAGGCTGGGTGTAGCACTCACACCCATAATCCCAGCAGTTCTCAGACCCATAATCCCAGGAGCACCCACACCCATAATCCCAGCAGTTCTCAGGCCCCTAATCCCAGCAGCACTCACACCCATAATTCCAGCCTTAGATCATGAATTAGTTACAAACTCTAGAAGTCCACCCTATGACTGCATGAGGCTTTGGGAGGACAACTAGATGCAAACCATAACAAACAATATATTAGAATTATAGCCAGGTTAGTTAGTATTAATAAAATATCAAATCCTACATATATAAATACACATAACTTTTAAAATGTTAATTATGTACAAGGTAATTAGTTTAAAATGTACTCATAATATTTACATGGAGTCATTGACACAGATATATTCTGCCTTTGTTAGATTTAGAAATGACAGAACAAAATAGTCTATTATTAGTAAAATAATAAATCTCAACATTAAAAATACCTGAATTATTTTTACTTGTTATTTTCAAAAAATTTTGTACATGTGTGCTACAAATATATACTGCTAGCCTAGAAATGGAAAAACTTCCTTGCTATTAAGCTTTGTATGAAAATATTTGTAATGATTTTGCAAGAACTTTTTTGGTAGAACTCAGGACCCTGTGCTTGCCAAGCAGGCATTAAAGTCACTGGGGTATGTCCCTGACCCATGAAGAACTTTTAAGATACTAGATTATAGGAGATCTAGAAGTCTAACATTGGCTCCTATCTTAATGTTAACTCCAGTTATTAAAAATTTTGTTATTTGTCATCTTATCCACGTCTCGACATTTATCTTAGTCCCTTTCTCATCACTGGGACAAAATATGAAACCAACAGCCTAAAAGAAGAAAGATTTGTATGAGCTCATGGTTTTTAGAGGTTTCAGTCCACAGTCGCTGGCTCCAAGGGAAAAAAGAGCTCTGAGAAAAGGTCTGGGCAGGAAAACTGATCGCTTTGGGGTGACAAGGAAGAAGAGCGAAGGCAAAACCGCATCTAGCCAGGCCTGCCTGCTACCACCAGCCCCGCTCTGACATATCCATGAGCCAGCCACTTTCCAAAAGCCCCATTTCTTTGCCCCTCTGAGCCTTAGGAGTCAGTCCCTCCAGATACCAATCACAATGGTACGTCAATAATTAGAAACGCTACAGAGGAAAAAACATGTGGATATGCATGTATTTGCCTGTGTGTGTGTGTGTGTGTGTGTGTGTGTGTGCCTGCACTTAGTGAAGAGCATTAAAGAGAAGAGATAAAGGATGAAAATAAAGTGTAATACAGAAATCTATTTATTATTTTGGTTAGGAAACATCGTTAGTAGATAAACAGCGAGGCAAATGAAGAATGAGATTTTTGTTTTAAAAATGTGTGTGAATCTCACAGGAATTTTTTGGGGAAGGAAGGATGACTCAGTCCCAGTGTTTCTCCAGTCCAGTGCAAGTGAAATATTTCCTCTGATTTCAGTCATGACTAAGGTTCTATTGAAAAAATTGAGGGGCAGTAGTTGGCCACCCTTCTACGAGACTGTTCAATTGAAAATTTATTAAATCAAAACCAGTAATCTCCACCATGAGTTAGGTCTATCCTTCCATTTTTATCAAAAAATTTGACAGCATTTCATTGTCTTTAAATTATCGAGAACTTTTATGTAAGAATTATTCCTAGTTTGTATATCTGGATTCTTACAAGAAATTGGAAAAGTCATTTTCTTTTCTGTGCACTTCAATTGCACCATCACTCAGAAATAATTATCTGTCTTTTCTTAGTACCTGCCGTAATTTATATAACTGCAAAGCTCTCCACTTTGTATTATATTTCATGTAAAAATACCAAGTTGTCCTCTGCACGTTCTTCCTGCTACTTGCTTCGCCTGTGTTACTTCATTGTAACATTTTTAAGATCAAAGTCATTGTGATTTTTTGGAGAAATAACTCTCAGGCTGCTTATCAATAGCATACTCTAGCTGGCTTCGCTTTGGCCGCCAGTTATGTGAAAGGAATGTATATTTTTCAGATGTTAGGTATACATTTAAATTTATTTGAAACCTCATATAGGAGCAAAAAGCAGACTGTGGATTTTAAAATTCTTTTCCAATAGCTAGAATCAAACACTACTATTTGACATCTATGAAACCATAATTTTCCTCGACAATTTTTCAAAGAATAACATATCTCTAGTAGGGATTAGTACATTTTTAAATCCCTAAGGATATATATATATATATATATATTCCCTTTTCACTGTAATCTTGAACATTTTATAAGTTATTAGACCTTTGTGTTCCATTAGTGTTCCATAATTTGGAAAATTAGGCATAAACAATATGTATTTGTGAAGTAATCATAGGATTACAAACACACAGCTCCGAATAATACTTTAAACTATATAATGACAAATAAAAAATTTATTTTCTTACTAAAGCAATGATATTTCTGTGCATTTTTTATGCTACAGTGTTACACAATAATTGTCTTAGAATATAAATAAGAGAATAATGTTGCATTAACTGCTAAGTACTAATTCAAAAGAGAAATTCTAATTATAGAGTTGTTATGCTGATACTACAGCATTCACTGAAGTAAACCCAATCTATAGGATATAAAAAAACACAAATAAGGCATTTAATATATCATGATTAAAGGACACAGATGTCAATCAATAGTCATTTTACAACAATGTTTAATAAAAGCAAGAATAATAGTGATACAATGAAGCACAGTTTTTTAAAAATGATCCCTTTTTGGCACTGGGGATTGAACCCAGGGACCTAAAAATGAGCTATATCAAAAGCCCTTTATATGTTTTCTGTTTTGAGACAAAGTCCTACTGTTAGATTTCCCCAGGTGGCCTTGGACTGACGATCCTTCCCACCTCCATAATCAATAAAGTGAATATAAGCAAATCACTTAAATTTTAGTATGTGAGGCTGGAGAGATAGCTTAGTGGCTTAAGCATCTACCCAGCAAGCAAAAGGTCCCAGGTTTGATCTGAGGTACCCCACACTGCGCAGGCCCTGAAACCTAGTGTGGTGGCTCATTTGGGTAAGCCCAGCATTAGGGAGGCTGAGACAAGAGGAACCCTATGAGTCTGAACTGTGCATCAATACCTTGTATCAAAAAATAAAAAACTCCCAACTAGCAGGTGATGTAGAAATATAAGTAGACATAGCATCTTAGAAAAACAGACAGAAGAACTGGTAGATTCTTGTCTGGGGCAAGGCTGATTGAGATTGGTAAAATAATTTTTAAATAAAATATATAGAATTTTATTAAACAGTAAATAATAATTATAAATATGGTATCAAGAATTATCAAAATAGATTAAAAAAATTTATTGAAACACTTAACAATATAAAGGCTAAAAGCAAGTGTACGAAAAAGAAAAAGGGTGTATTTAGTGAAAAAATGGGAGGGCAAAAAAATTCCTGAAGACTGGCGTATACTTTAATCACATGTTTTATGCTGACAGAAAAGACTTGACAGTCACAGCTTAAAGAGGAGGTTTATTTTTGACTCACAGTTCTGGAGAGTTCATTCCGTGTTCAGCTGGCTCCACTGTGGAAACAGCATGGTGGAATTTATGGGGAGCCAAAGCTGTCAGCCGCTGACAGCCAGAAAGCAGAGCATGCAGGAGCCGCCTGAGTGGCATGAGCCCGCCTGCGACTGCCCGCGGGGACCGACGTGCTACCTCCAGTCTGGACACCTAGCAACACCACCAGCTGTGACTCATAAGGATATGTGTCCACGGATGAGTCCTGGGCCAGTGACCCATCACTTCTGAAAGCCCCACCTCTTACATGTGAGGCTTTGGGGAGACCTGTTAGAAAGTATAATTATAATACTGTTTCTTTCTTTTATATGATTATTGTAATTTCTGTGCTTTTTTATCTGTTGTTTAATTCAGCCTACTATCCAGAGTCCTACTATCCAGCGTCCTCTTTTTATCACAGTTGTTTACATTGGAAATATCTTAGCGGAATGTTTTAATTTCCTTAAATGAAAACGAACTTGGCTTTGAATTTTTTTCATTCTGTTATATTCTGTGCATTAATCCTTTTTCTGTTGACACAGGAAAATACTTTAAAATGGGTACTTTAGGAAAATACTTTTCATGAATATACTTTAGAGTGGGTACTTTATGAAAAAGTTTATTTAGTTTGCAGTTTGGGGGATTTAAAAGCTCAGCACTGGCTTCTCCTGGCTCTAAAGAGGACCTCCTGGAGGATGATGCCAGGCAGGTTAGCAGCGGAGCTTCGCTGGGGATACACGAGGCTGAAGGACAGGAATGTCTAATCTTGCTCTTTCGTAACAGTCCTGCAGGAGAACGAAATTCTCATATAACACCAGCAGTCATAGGCTCTGCAGGTGATTCCCCAGTTAGCTTCACCTCTTACAAATTCCGCCACCTTTCAGCAATGCCATACTAGGCTTACATGTTCAAAACATAAATCTTTGAGGTACAAATTACAGCCAAACCAGGGTAATTCCCATTTATGTGGTTTCTATAAAGTCAAGGATCATGTGTGACACTGACACCCCCAAGACTTCCCATTGCCATAGTGAGGAAAAGAGCACAGTAGGGTAAGGAAGGCCATCTCACATAGCATACGTGTCCTACGTGCCTCATTGTTGCCTTCCATATTCTGCCATTCCATGATGTTGCAGCTTGCTCTATTACCTGACAGAAAGAATACTTTGACCTTTCCTAATATCATTTCCAACAAAATTCTCTCAACCTATCTTTATTTCACACATACACATTGCTTACATATCTATTTAAATAATTCCAGTCAAATTTGTTTTGAATATGTATGCTTCAAGATGTTATAACATGGGATTGCTCATTTTTAAAATTCAAACTTCATATCACCTCTGCATTACCACACACAGTTATTGCAGGATACACACGTGCCTCCCTACCTGCTCATCTCGCTGATTAAGTCTTAACCAGGTTTCTACTGGGTAATTTCTTTGTGTACAGTTCTAGCCAGAAAGTTTGAATGCATAACCAAAAAGAAACAATGGAAAAGGCCTGCATTTTGCAATGGCACAATCTGCTTTAGACAGAAAAGCACCAAAGGTGAAATATAATGCTTAGATGCATAGAATTTTGTAACAGGAGTGAAATTACCCAGAAGAACAAAAATAAGGTAAACACTAAGTAATGCTGAAGGTGATGAAGATAAGGCATTGTGGCATCTCAGTATGGTAACAAAGGTATCCTCACTGAAACCATGACATGTGAGCCAATGTTTTATTGTAGTTGAAAAAACGAATTGCGGTAGAAGAATTGACATATAAGGAAAGGGCATATACAATATTTAAGTCATTCTTTGCAAAAGTTGTGTAGAAGGAAAATGCCTGGTCCATTCCAGCCAGCATGCCTAGCTGAAACAACAAAATGAAAAGTCATAGAAAGGCCAAGAAATTACTGGAAGCCAAAAACCTGTTGGCCAACATGAGAACGTTTCCTTATAACCAGGAAGAGCTGAGACGTGCATAACTCGCACTTACTGAGTTTAGTTTAGAAAGACTATGTCATCTCTGGATTAAAATAGGAAAATAGCACTAATGCTTTAGTCCATCCTTCAGGATTTGTATCTTATGAATAATAAATCGAAGATCAAACTTACGCTTTCCTGTTTTATGTCCGGAAGACACATATAGGAAACTGCAAAGGAAACTCAGCGTCAGGGATACATAGTTGCCCAGGCAGTGTGGACTACTTTAATGTGCAATTTAATTGAGTCTTTCTAAAACTTAACTTTTTAAAAATTTAATCTTAAACCCAGTTTCATACATACCATTTCCTAGTGACTACTGAGTTTAGTAGTACAAGCCAATTTCATGACAGCAGCTCACATAATATGTCATTTGTCAAGTACAACCGGAAGATATAATCACTTGAGTACCACCATCAGGTGGGGCTCAGGCCCTAGCAGGATTTGGTGTCAAGCAGCATTTCTTTGAAATCCTAAGAGATCTCATTCTGATTTTTCTATTGTGTTTATCACAGCTCTCTTACTATATTTATAACTTCCAGTAACTGTTTAAGCAAAATTGCATCTGTAAAATTATAAAGCACCATTCATAGAGTGAACTACATGGCAAGCTTTACAATTAGCAAATACTTTTAGCTCTGATCTACACTCACAAATGTGGCTTTACAAATGCTCTAATAAATGGTCGAAAGCAACACAGAGATATATATGATAAATGTTACATCCAAGAATCGAAAAAGCTTGGCAATTATTGAGCTACTTTCTGAACTGTCATGTCTTTGAGTTTTATCTGAGATTGTGTGTCATATTCTAGCTGACATATTGTTTTATATGGGCCTTTTACTGTTCTTGTTATGACTTTAGTTACTGTGAAATTACTGACACAATAGAGCAGGAAGTTATCTTTTATAATATCAACAAATTGAAGTAACAATGAACTTGATTATGACAAGGAGTTATGTAGCTCTTTTAGCCCTGCATTTAGGAGTTAAAGTATTGCCAACGTTCTTGCAATATTTAACAATTATTTCCTGTAACATTTACTGTTTGATAAAAGAAACAAAGGATATCATTTGCACCAAATGAGTGGTGCAAATCTGTAATCCCAGCACGCTGGAGGAGGAGGCAGGATGATCATTGCAAATTGCAGGCCAGCCTGAACTATGTAGCAAGACATTGTCTCAAAACAAAACAAAACAAATAGAAAAGAACATGGAAACAAAGGACGACATGATTTGCATAGCCTTCACCAAACACTACATCGATAAAGATGAAGCAACAATCTTAATATGTGCGGTTCATGTCCACAACGACAACAGTACAGACTGACTTATCAGTGTGTTTTTCTGCGAAGGATAAAGGAGAAACGCTCCAGAAGGAAGTGATAGAAATAGAACTCTGCATCTTTCATGTCTATCCATGTGGCTGAAATAGCTGATGTATGTCAGCTAACGCATATTGCTTTTCTTCTATTATTGTGTTCTGAAACTAGAGTCACAAGGGCTCTGGTGTTTCTCTTTTCACTGTAATTAACCCGCATCTGTGGTTCAGGGAGCTGCTACGGAAAGGCTGCGCTGTCCCGGCTGCGCATTCAGGAACAGGGAAAGCAGCACAATATGTGTTCCTGGACGTGTGGCCCAGTTCACGTGAAACTCTTCAGGCATATTGTGTCTTCTATCCTCTTAGGAATTTGTTTTCTCTAAGCTCCAAATTCATCCTCATTAATTTCTCGGCAGTAATCAAGGAAAGGCCTTTAAATCTATGCTTTTGCAAACAGAAAAACTGCTGTTTTCTTAGTAGAAAGTACTAGAGGAATATCGCAAGTGGAAGGTATATTTCAGAGTTGTTAATGTTATAAATCAGTTGTCATATTTCTGTATCTCTCATCTTGATTCTCTTACTCTAAAGTAATGTATGAACACCATTAGAAGCTAATGTTCATTCTAGCTTTCTGATATCCGATAAGGTTGATAGTTAATTCTGCTTCCTTGGCAGCAACTAATTCAATGCATTCAGACAGTCTAGCAGGCTTAATTTATCCAATATTGCCTGATATTCTTTATTATGGAGTATCTTAGAATTTGTTCCTAAGAATTTTCATGAGCTTTGCACGCATAGATCATAAACCTTTCAGTTTCCCTAATGGCTACTCTATAACTTCAAAGCAATATTTTCTCCCTACCTTGGCTAATTTGGCTTGGTCATCTTAGGTTTGATATGAGACACAATAAAGAGTGCTGAGATAGGACTTTGGGAAATTTGGCATCTTGACCCAAGACATATCCCTTTAGGGAAAGAATAAAGTCAATAAGGAAGGTAGGATGTTTGCTTCAGATAGCAGAGAGCTGAATGGATTTGTCCTGGCAGAGAAGTGGAGTGGGATGGGCAAATTCACAGAATAGCCTCAGGAGCCACTCCTTGTTCTGGAGTTATCTTAATCAATTACTTATATTTTATTTTAATTACTTTGAACAAGATGAATTTTATTTATTTTGTAATTTTCTACTGTAGTCATAAATATTTATATTAAAAATAGATGTAATGGCTCCAAAGTGACAAAAACTAAAATACTGTTTCAACATATTAGTCACATATTAAGTATGCTTATTTTTACTTGAAATAAAATTTAAAATGATATTCTAGTCACTTGCTTTCCATAAATCCTTAATGTAATTCATAATTCCAGTCATTTTAATAATTCACTCATATGTAGTTTGTACAGCAAAACGTTTGACTTTGACAGAAGCTTTCTTTCAGACAATAGTAGCTTATAATCTATCTATCTATCTATCTATCTATCTATCTATCTATCTATATGTTCTGTTATTGGATTAAAATTGCTATTCAAGCATATTGATCACTGAATTAAGAGTACTTTCCCTTGAAATCAATCCAAATAACACATGAAATTCCAAGTTTCCATTCAAGATGCTTTGTCTTATAAAAACATTTTGAACACTTAATTTTTGGGTATAATTTAATTGGAAAAGCATTTATTACTCTAGCTTTTAGAAGAAATGAGAGCGAATTGCTGGGGGAGTTTTGGTGTTTAAAACCTACGGAGGAGAAAGGTCAGAAGGACTATAGAATTTTCAGACACTCCAAAAATCCTAGGGAAATGATGCCTAATTGTGCTAGATGTCTTCAATACTTAAACTGGTGGCTAGTCGATGCCTAAAAGGACTAGTAGAGCCTTAAAGGAGCTTTCTTATACAGCAAGCATATCTGTTCCCACGACATCCTGGAAGAAGAAGGTTTTATTTGCTTTCATACGCCCAAAATTTATGAGTGCTTTCCATGAGAAGCATGATACTTGAAATTAGACTTTTAAGAGAAGAACACACTATACTATTTTGATTAAGGACAACAATTTTGTTTCTTTGTGTGCCACTGACTTTAAACTTGGAATGCACTGCTACATCTGATAAAGTCCCAAACTCTGTGATTGCTGCGATAAAGTTATAGAGCCTTTAAACGAAAGGGCAGAAAAATGTCCTTTCACATCTCAGAGAATAACACTCGCTATACAAGAGTTTACAGTGCTAAGCTCTTAACTCAATTCCTTTGTAATAAAGTACAAACTTTTTTTTATTATGGAAGGTTTAAAGGAGAATATCAACCCTATAATGTGGGAACTTGCAAAGAAATGAGCAATTTCAACAGAGACGCATCATCGATGACTATCAAGAGAGTATTTTGCAATTCATAAATCCTACCAAAGCCTATTTTGCAACTTGCCATCTTTCGTAAATCACCACTTTCTTGGCAAAAATACACAAGTACATTGAAAATAGAAAACAACACAGCATATTTAACCTATCTTAGTGATGAGATAAATTGTTCTTTACTACTTTATGTAGATAAAATGAACATTTATCAGAAATATAAGTTGTTTTTAGCTAAAGGACAGTTAAATGTATTTCTAAATGACACTGCCATTGATTTAACTAATCAAATGAATATAAATCATGAGAAGTATAATTATGTACTCTTTGGAAAGATTACTCTTGGCTTGTGATTTATGTAGCTTACATAGTTAGATATTTTACTTTGTAAGCAGATGTTGGTGATTTTAGTCTGACTGGAATAGCTTACGCTTCTCTTTCCTTTGCCAATGAGAAATGAAGGAAAACTGATTCAATTCCTTACTACTGGGTAGACATCCTAGGAAAAGTGGTCATAAAACCATGATGCACAGCACTTATTGTGGTAATATACTCCAACTTGAAGTGAGGGAGAAACAAAACAATACTTTATGTACTAATGGAATCCTTAAATACTTAAGGAAAATAGAAATATCTGGCCTAGTTCTTCAAAATGCCTTGGTCCTAAATATCAGTGTCTGTGCTTTAGAAAAATTGGTGTTTGAGAAATAATATTTATATTTTCATTTTTTAAAAATTTTTATTCTGTATTTTAGGAAATGGTCTCCAAGGTGTTCTAGATCAGACTTGTAGTGATCTGCCTGTTTACAGCCTCCGAAGTGCTGGGATTAGAGGAACAAACCACCATGCCCAGTCACAATTGCCATCCCAGCGTGCCCTTTGGGCATGGCCAGCAAAGCAGGCCAAGGGATCAACCCTGGCCCTGGAGCCTGCTTGCAGCTGCTTTAATCTGCTGAGCTATTTGGCCAGCCTGATAAATAATATTTAATATCAAATAAATGAGGGCATTTTTGGTTGGCTGTAAAAAGCATAATTGTGTCCAGGCTTGGGTATTATTTTGGGTGCTGAGTGTTTCTAGGTAACTTCAGTCTCCCACCAAATGTCCAGGTTATCACAGAGCAGCACAGCTAGTATGATTTAATGGAGAGAAAAATAAAGATGATAAACCTGATATGTTCTCTTGTGAATGTAAGTGGGAATTTACGTGGGGGCAGTTGAAAGCAATTCATAAAGAAAATAAGGAAGAAATATACCTAGAAAATAACCACGAAATGAATAGTCCTGCAAGAGAACTTGTGGCTTTCTACCAATCATGATAAATGTTCTAGATCTTTCCTTTGAGAAATCTAGGGCATCTTTATTTTAATAACAGCGACAAACTTCCGTTCCACATTATATATTCATTAGAAATTTTCTGTAGACTTTAATTTACAGTAGTATGCAGGTATTCACAAAGGCCTATATGTGAAAGGAAAATTTAGCCAGCTTCTCCTACCAGTTTCTATTGAGAAGTTCTTTAACTCAAGAAGGGTGTGGACAGTAGAGTAAGAGCACAGCGTGCAAGCTAAGACAGTGAGCGAAAGAAGCATAACAATTAAATATACGTCAGCACTGTAAACTTCTGCTTTTCTATTTATTAAAAAATAGATGCTGCTCTGCAGAAAGTACATAGTCTGACATATGTGTTACCACTTAGAATTAATTGAACTGATGTGCAAGGTTAAAAAGCTTCTAGCCTGGTAGAGTGATGCACACCTAATGCACCAACCTCCATGAGGTCGACACAGGAGGATTGCTGCAAGTTCGGGGCCACCCTGGGCTTTTCAGTGAGTTCAAGGCCAATCTGACCTGCACAACAACACACTGCTGCAAATAAATAAGTAAGTAAGTAAATAAATAAATAAATACACTTTTTCATGTCTTAGCAAGAGACCATTACAAAAAACAACTTTTATAAAATTAGGCATTCGAAGAGAAAAGTCACATACATCAATTATTTCTTTCATTTTCAAAGGGACTTGCTGGAGTCATCACTGGTACAACAGTAGAGCTGGCCAGTAATGCTGGTGCATGCCTTTCATTGCTGAACTTGGAGGCTGAGGCAGGACGATCACCTGAGTACAAGGCCAGCCAAGGTTACAAAGTGAGTTTAAATCCAGCCTGAATGACATGCGGAAACCCTGCATCCAAAACACAGCCACAAACAAAAACCACCAGAGCTAATTTTAGACTGCCAGCTAATTTGATGGCAGTAGGCATAATGAAATGAAAATGTTCTAGAATGAAGTGGATATTAATCTTGACGTTTTTCTTGATGGTCAAGAGTTGACCTTCTACTTTCCTGACATCCCTCTTTTATTTTTTGTGAATGTTTATTTGTGAATTTGGATTCTGACTTAGAGGAGTGTATGCTCTAGTCAGTTTACTAATTGGCTTGTGTCACTTAGCATGATGTCCCCACATTCCAACAAGTTTCTTGCAATGGACAGGATTATATAGCACATTGTATTTATCAACCCATGTGTAGATAGGTATCTAAGATATGCCACAGGCTAGCTGTTATGAAATGAATTAAATTTATTTATTAATTGTATTGAGAAACAAATAGCAATGAGACAGTTTCAAAACCGATTAGTAGGACAGATCCAATAATAAATACATTGAATATTATTTTCTTTGTAATGGTCTTTCATAGTACAATAGGCAGACATGATGTCCTGTACAAATATTATTAGTATAAATCTTTTTTCTCATTGAATTAAGTGAAAGTACCTGTATATCTATCCTATTTTTTATATTCAGATACAAAGTGGTCCTTCATTTGTATCGCCTTTTTTATTTAGTTTTGTCAGAGATGGGTATTCCATTGCAATTTAAATAATGTAGATGCGTGAATTCAGCAAAATAATCCAATATAGTTCACTACACCATAAGAGTAGTGGGTTATCCTTAGGATGGGCATTGTCACAACATTGACATGAGCCTTTTACAGCTCAGCATATTGATACGGCTTTACCTTATATACCTCGTTTTTATACTTTTCTGCTGGATGGTTAAGACCAAGATAAAGC
>NDGN011375927.1:0-20386 GCA_002564285.1 Tympanoctomys barrerae
GTTGTGCCCCTCTGGCAAGATTTTCTGCTCCTGGACTAGCTGAGTGGTTCTATCCTCTACACTTTCTGCAGGGATTGAAGCTGCAGGGTTACACCCCAGGCCTGTATGCCAGACCTGAGCTGATCCTGGAGGGGACAAGGTGGAGTACAGGGGAGAGGCAGCTCTCCCACATACTCACCGGGTCTGGGCTATGACTGGGTCTGGGGTTCCCAGAACGCGGCAGAAATTCCTACTCAGTGGGCAGGGTGGGGGAGGTGCTGCCGAGTGGTGGGGGGGGGTGTTCCAAGGGGGTGGAAGAGGGTCTCACCCATGCTGCGCCTGGGCTGGGACCAGTAGTAGGTCCCGCCGGCCCAGGGTAGCCGGAAGCTCTTCTAGGGTAGCAGGTATTTTTGGGGGGGGGTGTGAGTTATTATTTAAAGTTGCTGACATATTCCTGTCATTTATTTTATAGTTGCTTATAATGCACATGCATGTGCACACATGCACACTCACACACACAACTGATCACCCTTCCCAGGATATTCATTCCATTAGACT
Source organism: Tympanoctomys barrerae (assembly GCA_002564285.1). Classification (NCBI taxonomy): domain Eukaryota; kingdom Metazoa; phylum Chordata; class Mammalia; order Rodentia; family Octodontidae; genus Tympanoctomys; species Tympanoctomys barrerae. The sequence goes on from NDGN011375927.1 coordinate 538, forward strand.
CTTATGGCACTGTGGACTCCATTGTCTCTTCCTAGAGTATCCTGGAGAATTATCTGGAGCACTTTGTGGGTGGTATGAAGCACCTTATTTCTCCATCCATTCTGAGAGGTCATTTTGCAAGATATATCAGTCTGAGTTGGAAGGTGTTTCCTTTCAGGGCTTCATTCCAAGCTCTTCTTGCCTATAAGGCTTGCTTTGAGAAATCTCAAGCATTGCAGGTGCTATGCCAGATCTCTTCTCCGTGTGTAGCCTGCTATACAGAAGGACTCACTTCCAGAGTAAAACCCCATGCTGTTTTCGCAGTCTGCAGCAGCCTGGTCTGTTGCTTCTCTGTGGACTCACTGCGCCGGCCAGGGCTCCTTTCCCTACTGCTCATTACTTCCTCCACATTAGAGAGCTGTGTCTCTTCAGAGTCTCTGTAGTCTTTAGTTTCACTGTCAGCTCCCTCTTGATTCCCAGATAACTTTTTTCTTGTACCAACTTATTTTGAGGTGTCTTGATTTTAGTCCCAGAGAGGCTGTATTTTGTTGTCATCTTTTTCTGCCATTTTAAATCCTTTTTTCTACAGCCTTTAAAGCATGGAGTCCTTATCATTATGGAAAGCTTCACCTGTCATCTCCTCTACTAAGGGGAGATACTGAAGCACTTTTGGGCAGGCTGGCCTAGAGGCTTCTTGGATGGGCAGTCACATAAGGACAGCAATGGCTGTCCATGCTAGAGGTCTGTCTCTCGGCTTGGATAGTTTTCCCAGAAAGGAATCCTCTGGTTTTCCACATGTCCAAGGTGTGTCTGGTCACCAGCACTCCAAACCAAGTGGGCAAGTTGTGTCTATCAAGTCCAGGCCAAAGGAAATAGGGGCCTTCTGCCACATACCTAATTATTATAAGCCAATCTTCTCTTAGACCCTTGTCTGCAGATTCACCTGTGAGCTGCTTGGCCTGGTAGACCCAGAGGCTACAGGGACCATGTCTTCCCATCTGTACTCCTGGCTGCAAGCTTCGGTTCTAACAGTTCCTCTGAGGCATAAGAGTAGAAGTATGAGTGGATCTGCTTGTTCTTAGAGCTTCCAAACAGAAATGAAGGCCAGGATGTGTGTGCTGGCAGAGCTGGGCTCCGAGGGAGCATTGCAAGTGAGAGCGTCTTTTGCACTTCCCACTACGGGCTTGTGTCAGTGTCTCTGCTCCACGGTGTCTCTGCACAGCGGAATCTGTTTTCCAGCTTCCAAAACTGATGCTCGAACTCTCCTCCCATTCTCCCTGGACTTGGAGGTTTAGGCTACTTTTGCTCTTTTGCTGGTGCTCCAGTGGTGCTTGGAAGGAGAGAAAATTAATGCATACATTGTTTTCATATTTCACTGGAAGACTTTGTTGCTTCTTGCCTTTTTATTTTAAACATAATTAGTGAGCTTGAATATCTTTCCATAAATATAGAAATCTGTATTTTTGTGAATTTCTTGTTTAGATACTTTACCCTTTTGAATATTTATATCTTTTTTATTATATTGAAAAAGTTCTTTTCAGATTTATTCACGTTCTGCCCCTCGCACAGGTTGTAATATTTTCTTCAGTTTGTCTTCAGAAAAGAGATGTTTAGAACATTTTACTTGAATGTCCTCAAAACTTGTCGGTTATATCACTTTGTCACCTCTGGGCTCCACATCAAGTATGGAAAAGCCTTCACAGATTAGAAAAATGGTTACCCTTATTTTTTCCTGCACTTTTAAGATTTTCTTCTCAGATTTACATATTTGATCCACCTGGAACTTATTCTGAAGGAATGAGGTATAGATGGATCCAGGGTTTTTTTCTTCCAAATGCCTAACCATGTGCACATTCATTGAGCAATACATATTTTCTTCACTGACCGGAAGAGACTCATTTTACATTCACTTAGTTTATTCCTACACTCTGTGTTGTTTAATTATGTGTCTTGCTACCACTGGGCCAGCTCTGTCTTTCCATTGATTTCTGTGGACTTATCATGGATTTCAGAGTCTGGGAGGCTCTTCGGTTTTCTGAACTTTCCTAGCTATCCTTGTGTGCTTATCCTTCTGGATGAATGTTATGTTGTTTTTGTTTCCAAAGTAAATCCTCTTAGGATCTTGAATGGGTTTGAAATAGTACAGTAAAATCCTAGGTTGTGGCCATGAACATGCGTGTAAGCCAAAGCACTTGTATATCAAAGCAAATTTCCACTAAAGAAATAATAGAAATTCAGACAATTTCTTCCATAACCCAGAAACATTCCTATAAAGTGATTATAACAGTGTAATATAACACAAAATAATAAAAAATGCAAAATATGAATATAAACAAATTAACCTGCCCTTAACCTTTGAAAACCTTCATGGCTGGTGTGGGAGGAAAGAGACAGGAAGGTCACTGCGTCGAGCAACTTTCACTCACTAATGGAATCACTACTGTCTGCTGACTCGGTGGAACCTTTTTCCTTCTGTGAAAATTTTAACAAGGAAGCTGTCCAATGACACTTGCTTTTGTCTCTTTTTGAGGATTTCTTGGAAATGTGACATTGCTTTGTCCTTAAGCAGATTCAGTCCTTGCTGGGTGTTGCTGGATGGCCACATGGCTTACAGTTCGAAACCCATCCCATGTTTTCCCCTCCAAAGCAAAAGTCAGTAGACAGTAATCTCTCAAGCCAAGGCAAGTCTCCTCTCAGGGAGTCCCTCATGCCTCTGACAGAAGTGTGGATGCTCCTAGGAGCCAGTTAGCCCCAGTCAGAGGAATCCTGGGCAGAACCATGGATGGCATTTGCTTGTATCTCTCAGAATTACTTCCACCATTTGAAGAAGACAGAGGGGAGAAAACCCGATAAATACCAGATTCGTAGAGCAGATGTTCTGTTTGCCTTTCCTTCCCTGTCATCGTTGGGGATTTCACCTTTCCGCATCTCTTAGCACTGCTGGGCTAGGGGATGCAGTGGCCTTTGCTCTCCTTGAGCATTATGTCTTCCTAGTGGTGGGACTTAAAGGCTTCAAATAACCTACTGCAGTGGATTAGCAGCTATGGAGGGTGGTGGCACGTGGGTAGACTGTCGTGGGAACAGGCTCTGTGCTATCCAGTCCAGCTCAAAGGCAGAAAGCCGGGCGCTCGCTGCCCTGGCTCAGTGCCGGTGCCTCCGTACCGGGAGGGGGGAGGTGGTCAGCACAGTTCCAACAGACACAGCTCCGGTCTGTCTGTCTCTAAAACCTTCAACTTGGAGGACCGTTTGTTCCCTGGTATCATTTAAGATAGCACCAAAATAAATGCTTTCTTCAGGGCACTGGATTCACACATGATATCCCAGATGCCAGAGCTGCAATGAATATAAGAAGACTGTGTCCTGGACCCATTTGCCGAATCCAAAATGCGGGAGCACAGCCACATCTGGTTCTCTCTAGGGGCAAAACCAAACGTTTATTGACAGGGACCTGAAGGCTGATGTTTGCTGCTGTTCTGTGCTCTGCAAGCAAATTACTTTCTTAGGGCTTTTCTCCTCATCGATCCTCTCACTAGAAAACATTGCTGGGTTTTGTAGTCTGAGTTGAAATACATGTTAAGAAAATAATGAATTTCTTTTTTTAGTAATGACATTTTAATAAAGATCTTTTCTTCCAGGTTTCTCATGCAGAGCTTTCTGAAGATGAAACATGGAAGTAAGTGATTAGTATTTTTTTCTGATTGATTTTTATATTTATTTATTTATTTACATCTTTTTGAGACAGGGTCTCGCTATGGAGTTCAGGCTTGCCTTGAGCTCACTTTGTAGCCCAGACTGGTCTCGGACTCCCAACGATCCCCCTGCCTCAGCCCACTGAATGCTTGGATTACAGCAGTGCGCCACAACGCCCAGCTCTGCAATTGTTTTATTAAAACTATGTTTGCATCCTAACAGTTCGAGGAAGTGCAGTTTATCATTTAACTTGTAAATTCCCCAAGAGAGAAAAGGCAGAGATAGGAAAGCCACGTTTATTGATAGAACAAAAATACTAGAGACCAAAGCTACTGGGTGGTGGGGATTCAGCTCAACGGGAGAAGGCTTGCCCAGCAAGCTGCCGCCCTGGGTTCACTCCTCAGCACCAAAAACAAGAAATAGACCTCAACCAAAACACAGTTACGACCAAAAAATACCAAAAATGGTAAGACGGCTTGCATTTCGCCAGCTTCTTGTAGTTTGGTCTCTGTAACCCCACGAAGCTAGGTTAACGCAGTCTTCCAAACATGGTGGCCGGGAGCTACTATCTATTTGGGGCACACGATGCATCTGGTTTTATGTGTGAGCTCCTCGTGTGCTGGGACCCGCCCCGGGTTCACTGAGGACGGCGAGGTGCACGTGAAACAAAAGCTAACAGTGCCTCCCTTTTTGTCTGGCGGTAATTGTCATTACGATTCCTGCCGAGAGTAAGGAATGCTTCTTACATTTGGACACTAATTTATTCTTTTCCATGCACTTCCACACAAGTTAACCCACCTGGGGTGCATGTTAATTATGTACATATATGTGTGTATGTGTGTAGACATATGTGTGCATGCATACGCGAGAAGTAGGTTGATGACGAATTCATTCTTCTATCCACATGACCTAAGTTGAAAGTTCACTAAATACACAGAATATTAAATATTTATTTTGGATGTATGGCAGCAAAAACCATAACTAAGCCCTTGCCCTTGTACCTTTTTCATTTTTCTTCACATTCCATTTCTTCGATGGAGTCAGTGTAGTCTTCCCTGGTGTGAGCTTCTACAAATCATTCTTGTCTTCTAAATTTAGCTTCCAAAAGAGATTAAGAGCCATGCAATTTTATTTAAGTCGCGTCCAGGATCTGGCCTCGGCTTCTCCATTTGATCAACGAAGCAGTTTCCCTGTCCACTGCCCAGAGGCTGGACGCCCGCAGGACAACTGACAGGCTTAGTGGATCAGTTCTACATCTTGTCCAGCAGGGGGCACCCCTAGGATTTGGATGGGGCCCTTTCGGAAGCGCTGGTACTTCAGGCTGTGGACATACTGGTAGAGAGAAGCCCATTGGCGTAGCCCTCTAGTGCCTTGAAGAGGTCAGTCTTAGGACCCAGGTCGGGTCCTAGCTGTCTGCGTGCAGTACCCACTTTCAAGTGGAAACGATGCCCCGCTGTAGTGAAAGGTCAATTAGCTAGTATTTAGGAAGTAACTGGCAGCACCCCTGGTCCCCGCCCCTTCTCCTAATCTTGACCCCATGCCTCTCTCTTTCCCTCTGGACCAGCAGTTCTCAAACTTCCTTACTCCTTAATATCATATGGGAAGTTGTAAAAAGTATTCATGTTTTAAACATTATATAGCTATAGGCATAGATATAAGTAGATAGAAATATGTGATATGCCAGTGATATGCACAGCTTCTACATATCAGCTAAGCAATGAATTTAAATTTTAAAACATTAATTAATGATTCCTAGCTCCCATCTTGGGAACTGTGCCAGTTTGCAAAGGCTCCCCTCTGCAAATGCTATGGCCAGGTGGCCTAACAACAAAAACTTATTTACCCAGAATTCTGGAGGGTAAATGTCAACACCAAGGGGTTGGCCAGTGTAGGCCAACGGATGAGGACCTAAGGGCTCAGGTCTGCACCACAGGACTCTGGGGCAGGGAAAATGATTCAGCCCCTAAGACACAGCACTGATCATCAATCCTGGGTACAGAGTGGGTAATGAGATTTCTTAAAATCTCCTCCATGATTTCTAACTGAAGCTCGAGGTCAAGAACCACTGCTCTAGGTTCTCTTCAAGGTCATTTCTAGTTAAGTTGTAGACATACACAGTGATTTCCTCTACCATTGTGCAAAACTAACTCCCCAAGGAAAAATGGAAGCATCCTGCTATTGTCTGTGCATGTTAAAGAAAATCCAGAGGCACACCGTCCCCCGAGCCCCGCGATGACAGCCACACAGCCGTCCATACAGCTCGCTGTGGGGCTTTTGCTTGGATGGTATTGCCCCCATCAGCATAGGCACTATCGGCAGGGAAGCCCTTTATTTGGAAACAGCAGAAGCTACTTGAAATTCCTAGTGCTCTTCTGGTTTTCACTTTCAAAAATGACAGTTTTATATTATTATGCCTAATAATTGTTATTATTTTTGGTGTAAGTACAAATAAAAGAGCATGCACCTTACAGTATTTTGTCATCTAAACCATGAGATATAGAGGGATTATCTTGAAATTACTAATGAAGACACTGAGGCTCAGAAAAGATGAGTGAATTTCCCCAGGGTATGAAGCAGTAAAGTGGCAAATCGGAGGCTGGAGCCTCAGCCTCCCAGGGCCGTCAGTGCCTCTTAGCCTCATGGCTGACCTGGAGACACAAGACTGCTTAGGCACAAAGTGACTATAAGTTCAAGCCCCGCCTGGGCAACTTAGTTGACATAAGGCTGTCAAATAAAATGCAACTTTAAAGTGCTGGGGGCTTCAGTGCAAAGATCGTGGGTTCAGTCACCAGTACCACACAGAGAGAAAGAGAGAGACAGAGAGAGAAAATAAAACAAGCTTTAAGTCAAAATCACATGGGAAAGTTGAGAGGCATGGGGCTTGCTGATAGAATCAGCTCTTCTTTCCCAATCTGAGGATAATGGGAGGAAAGCAAGAGAGAGTTTGTAATGAAAACCTACCACCACCTTCAACTGAAACCCTCATTTTCGTATGAGTCCTGCCTGCTATTTGTTTGTTGTTTTCTTCTGGTCTGGTCTGGTTTGTTCTGTTCTATTCTGTTCTGCGGAACGTGAGAGCGTTGAGGAGCTTTTCGGATGACCTCGTTTGCTGGTTCCAGGCAGCAGCAGGAGCAGCTGTACAGGACGCACCGGGGCCACGAGTCCATGCACGTGGAGATGGCCTTGACCTTCTTCTGCACCCTGGTGGTCGCTCAGGTGGTGCTGGTGCTGTGGCGACAGAGGCACGGCCGCTCCTACAACGTGAGTCGCCCCAGCCCCTGGAAGCCTGCTGCAGCTTGTCGGCTTGAGTGTCCCTTTCCTGCTGTCTGCCCCCTTGGTGACTGTGAGAGAGAGATTGGGCAGCAGCTTTCAGCCAGGAGCACTTTTGCACCCAGAAGACATCTGGCAGTGTGTGGAAATGGTTTTGATTGTCATACCTTAGTTGGGAGCAAAAGGGGAAGGGAATTCCTACTGCCGTCTGGCAGATAGAGTCCAAATCTCAGGCAGGGCTCAGACACATCCTATCCTTCTTGCACCTGTGACCTTCCCACCCAAGTGTGTAAAGCAGAGGTTCTCAGATAGTAGGGTGCTTTGGTGTCACCAGGAGGGCTTGTTAAATCATATACCAAGGTCTCCTTCCAAAGTTTCTGGTTCAACAAAAACCCAATAGCGGGGCTGGGGAGATGGCTCAGTGGAATAAGCACTTCCCTGGCAAGTGCAAAGGTCTGAGTTCAATTCCTGGTTCCGCAAAAAAAAAAAAAAAGACCCAATAACTTGCATATCTAACAAGTGTCCATTGAGGTTGATGCCACTGGTCCCAGGCCCATTCTTTGAGAGCCACTCCTTTAGACTCAAGCATGGCCTAAGGCAGGAGGACGCTGTGAAGGGAGAAGGTCCTCAGTGATGGCGCTACATGCCACTGGGTGTTAGAGCAGTCACTGCATAAGAAGACAGTATCATAACTGATAGCTACCTCTGGACCAAGCCTAGCACTGTGTTTTATTCCTACTCTTCAGGAACATTATTTCCTATGCACACACTATTTAATGGAATTCTCAATACTGTGTAATATTTAAGATTAGACAACTCTTATTTTAGTGAAAAAGAGGGGTCTTGTTTTATTTTTTTAAACAAATACATGAATTTTCTACTATGTCACCACGGTCTTCTTAACTAAAACAAATACACTTTGTATTGCACTAGGTTAATTTTTTAAATGAATCAAGCTAAAATCAAATTTCACTATTCAGTCTCATATCAGAGAAAAGTTCCCCACATAGATCATGACTTTACTTTTTCTACCTTCAAGGTGGAAATATCTAAGAGAGAAATACCTAAAGTGAAACTGGAGTCCTAAGCAATGGCTTCACAGATCTATTCCATCTCAACTGATAGTTACCTCTGGACTAGGAAAAAAAAAAAAAAAGTCTGGTATCCATGGTAACACAGGTGCTGCTTTTGCAGACAGCCCTTGCCCTTGAAAAGGAAGTTAGCTCACTACACTGTGTCACGCCCCTCCTCTAGCACCTTTGGAGGACTTTTGAGGAGGCTTATTCCAAAGAATCCGTCCTCATTATGTCAGTTCTTTGAGGACACATGTTGCTGTGCCACAAAACGTGGCACCCACACCCCGGCTATATTCAGTCTCCCTTTAGTACTCGTGACCCTGGAAAGTTCTGACCTTCCTGACTCAGCCTCCTTGAGCCCATGCAGAGCTCCCTCAGCCTGCATCTGTTGGCCTGCCTGCTGAGGGGTCTATCTGAGCTATTTCCCGTTGTCCCCTGTGCAGGTGACACTGCCCGGAGTGCCTCCCCAGAGGCCCTGTCTTTGCCCTCAGAACCTCTCAGTTGACCAATTTTGTTCCTTAAGGCTGCAGTTTCTGTCTCCTCTACCACACTGCTCCTCTAGCTTATGACCAGTCAGAGGGGTTCTATGATCCTAAGGGTTGCCTTGGAGGAGACAGGTCATGGTAACAGCCTCTTCTTCCTGACATTGTGACAGAGCCAAGGTCCTACATAAGTATTTTGCATTGTAGTCTCATGGTGGCCCCAGTGGGACTCAGTTGGGTTAGCATAGAAGTTGGTTGAACCCCAAGATATTTTGTTCTTCTTTGTCTATCAGTCCCTTTATTAGCATCACTGTCCCAGGAGCAAGGGTTGAGTAGCCCCTGTCGTCTCTGTCACTCCTCTTTGGCACCTGGTGAGAGCAGAGCTTTCCCATGTTGGAGGCCTGACAGGAAGGTACACTTTCCTGTTTCCTTCTAGGGAAGTCTCCAGAGCCCATCTTCAGAACATAGCCCTTTGAGGAGCGCTCAGCCAAGTCTGCAGCCGTCTGCAGGGTGCCTGTAGCTTATTCTAACCCTGCTTTCTACTGTACTCACCATGAACCATAATTTAAAAAGCCTGGACTCAATGAACAACTATCTGAAATGCTCTGGTCCCGGCATTTGATGGGCGTGTTTCCATAAATACCAGGCTTCACAGCCCATTCAGAGAGTACCTAGCTTTTAAGTTGTTTTTCTTGGCTCCAAGGTTGTGTGTACCCTAATCAGGGCTACTGAGACCTCTGAACACATGAGATTCAGGAAAGTTTTGGCTCTTTCGTATAAGGGATCATACAGTAAAGTTTATTTCCATATTAGTAACAAGCTCATATTATAATACTTTTATAATTATTACTGTAATATATAAGACAACTGTAGTATAAATTTTCATAAATTGTTATTATAGCCCAAAGAAGTGCTTTTGATACATTAGCTCACTTAATCTGAGGTAGTAATAATTTTTATTTCCTTTTGGGCAATATAGTTCGGAGAGTTTAAATAAGTTGGCCAAAAGTCATATAACTGATGAGTTGCAAAGAGAAGACCAGAGTCCAAGCTCACTGGTTATTTGCTGTCAGATAAGGAAAGCTTCCTAAGTATCTCCGAGCCATGGTTTCGTTATCAGCAAAATGACAGCACCCAAGATAAGATTGCAGAGCTGTGACTCAGGAACACTTTCCCGTGAGGACTTGTCACAGCGGCTGGAATCCTTAGCTGACCGCCAGCCGCAACTGGCTCTGAACGTATTCAAGACATTGCTCATCTCCAGCACTTCGGCAGCCGTGACTGCATTCTGTAAAAGCAGTCTGTCAATAAAAGAATCCTTTCATAGATGCTTTGTAGAGCTGAAGTGATCACACAGCCACAGGCCCACATGCTCCAGGAGAAGATTTGGTTGTTTTTCAAGGCAGTGCACCTGTTTATCCCGCCTTGTCACAGCCTCCTGCTCTGCCACAGGTGGAGGACAAATCTCTGGGCTGGTTCTGCAAAATGTAGTGACAGGAACTGGAGTTGGGGTGATGAAAGGAAGAACATTCGTTTAGGAGGTGGAAGATGTAGCTCAGGTAAGCTCAGTTCCCTGGCACAGGAAACGAGAGGACGTGAAAATAAATAGGAAGAACTTCCGGCTTCATGTCCAACATGTAAAAGTCTTGGGTGGCATCGCTCCTATCTTATAATAAGAGCTGAGCAAACTACACGTCAGAAGATTTTCGTGAACTCATTTTCTATTAAATTAAAGTCACAGGGCAAACCACTTTAGAAACTATAGAGACCTGAACTGAACGCAGGTGATCTCAGGTAAGATCTGCTTCCTGGGGGCAAAAGCAGCTGGAGTCACGGGCTGGTAGGAACTGGGAAGAATTTCTAAGAGTAAAATCTAGACTCTCATGAGAGTAAGAGACCTGGCAGCCACAATCCTAGAGGCAGCTCAGATTTTCATATGTTTTCCCTCTGGGAACCTTACCAGGTCCTCATGGTGAAAAGCCAAGAGAAACTGATGCTTTTGGCAAGAGGAAAGCATTCTGGGTCATTCTGAACTAGATCCAAAGTGTGCCCTGTACCAAGGCCAACAGCAACAGACGGAAGATTGCGCCCGAACCTTATCCAGTATTGAGGGAGAGAAATCACCCGACTCCGTCTGTGTGTAGCCTTCCCATGCCACCTAAAATGAAATCAGAACGTAGAAACACTTGTGAAGGTCAAAGCTCAGGGACAGAAGTATAAAAAAGACAAACACAGAACAGAGCACTATGCCATCCTGCCCCCCACCTGCACACCTTGCCTTTGACCCTGCAGGCATCTTGACCAATAACAGTGAGCCTGAGCTAAAAGATCTGCAACGGTCAGGTTCTGAGAAGTTTTTCAGAAACCCGGAGACCACTGGGGGACATAAAAAGACACCGGGGGAAAATGAAGCATCTGACAGCGCTACAGCACACACTGGACACAGCTCAACTCCTAGTTAAATTAACATGAAACCTCACACTAATGGCCTGTTTACTTCAATTTCCATTACCTAAAATATCACCTGCTCTCCAGCCAAAAACAAAAGTCTCACTTGAAGCAAAGGCACGATCTGAAGAGACAAAGCAAGCAGCAGAGCCAGACTCCAATATGGCTGAGATTTTGGAATTGTCAGATCGAAAATTTAAAATAAATTGCTGCCTTATGGTTAGAACGGGGAGGTGTAGCTCAGCGGTAAGGCACTTGTCTAGCATGTGTAAGGCTCTGGATTCCATTCCCAGAATGGAAAAAATAAAAGTGACTGTGGTTAATATGCAAGGTCTCTAATGGAAAAAGTAGAACATGAGAAAAACAGATGCGTCATATAAACAGAGAAGATAAAATTAGGGCAGAAGATAATGTAGCTGGGCGTGGTGGTGCACACCGGCAATCCAGCTCTGAAGAGGCGGAGGTAGGAGGACTACAAGTTCAGTGTCAGCCAGGGCTACTAGGAAGACCCTGTCTGAGAAATGAAAACCAAGCAAAACAAAAATGGAAAGCAAAACAATATAGATTTAGTGCTAGAAATAAAATAAAAATGCTCCAACTGAAATGAAGGACGTTTTTGATGAGCCCAGCAATAAAATAGCTATGACTGAGGAAAAACTCAGTACACTGGAAAGTAAGGCCAATAGAAACTGTCCAAACTGAGATGCAAGGAGAAAAAATAAAGAATATCCAAGAACTATGGTACATATTGGAATATCAAAAGAAGAAAGAGCTGAAGGCGCTGCAGCGGCACAGCCAAGGTAGTGAGGCTGTGGGCGGAGGCCACAGCAGGCTGCTTGTCCTACTGCGCGCTCTGCAACGGTTACCATCACCGGCCTACTTAATGGCACCAGACCACGGCCCAAGAGCTCCAGCAAACAGGAGTGATGCCAACGTTTGTGCATGTAAGCCCGCCACCTTCCCACTGCGAAGAGCCAGAGACAAGGAGGAAGTCTCAAAAACAGCCAGAGAGAAAAAATAAAACCCCTACACATAAGGAATGAAGATAAGGATTCATTTAATTTCTCCTAAGAAACCATGCAAGCAAGAAGAAAGTGAGTGGAATTTTTGACCCATTGAGGGGGGGAAACACCACAACCCAGAGTTTTATGTCCAGAGGAAGTTTCTTTATATGCAAAGAAAAAACAAAGACTTTCTCAAACAAGAAATAAAGGTATCTGTCACAAACACAGCTGACTAGGAATTGTCAAAAAGCTCTTCAGAATCTCAGATCTATTTAAAGAAAGAAAAAGTGTCAGAAGAGGGAGAGATGAAGACAAAATTATTTTTTCCTTTTATTCTTACCTGATGTGTTCAGAAAGTGCCCAGCGTGCCAATAATCACGATCTATTGAGTGGTGATAGTCTAAGGATAAGTGAAGTGTGTAGACTAGAAAATGAGTGGAGGGGCTGACACATCCTGTTGTACACTGTCTGCAACGCCATAAGGTAGCACCAGATTATTGGATAGTGAGGCTGTGCTTAGTTGTAAATGTATATTCTCAACCCCAGCAAAACCACTAAAAAGGCTTTAAAGTATCATTGTGTAATACAAAATGAAATCCTATAAAATACTCGGTTAAAATAAAAAAGGAAATGGAATGATGAAAAAAAAAAAAAAGAACAAATTAAAGTTAAAAATATGGCAGATAGGGCTGGGGAGACAGCTCACCAGTCTAAGCGTGCGCCTGTCAAGCGCAAGGATCTGGGTTCGATCCCTGGTACCACATGCCGTGCCAGCCCTGGGTGCCAAGCTGGCCACTGAAACCGGGAGTGGTGGCGCACGCCTGTAATCCCAATGCTGGGAAGGCTAAGACAGGAGGATCATTATGAGTCCAAGCTGGGTAGGGAAGCCCCGTACCAAATAAATAAAAATAAAAGATTAAAACAATATGGTAGCTAAAATCCAACTTTATCAATTCTCACTTTAAATGTGGGTGATATAAATAAACTAATTAGATGCAGAGGTTTTCAGAGTATATTTAAAAAGCAAGATCCAATTGTAAGAAACTCCCATGATATACAAATATAGATATTTGAAAAGTAAAAGTTTAGAGAAAACTATCTTACATTAAGATTAATGCAAAGAAAACTAGATTGCCTATTTAATTTCAGACTAAGCACACATCAGGAAAGGAAAACTACCTGCATAGTGGCAAATATTTACAATCCCAACACAGTAGTAGACTGAGGTGGAAGAATTCAAGTCCTTGCTCACCTGGGAAGTTTAGGGAGACACTGACTCAAAATACAAGATTTATTAAAAGGGCCTTGGAGAGTGGCTCAGTACAGAGTCCTATGTTCAATTCCCAATACTCCCCCAAAAGACTAAGAATAGGGGACAACTTTCTCAAAAACCTATAGTGCTGTACTTAACAGTGGCAAGCTAGATGCTTCCCTCTTAAGGCAAAAAAGGCAAGACTGCCCATTCTTAATAAGCTCGTTCAACATTATTATGGGAGATCTTTAGTAAAATAAGAAAAGTGAAGAGAATTAAAAACTATACAAGTTGAGAAGGAAGAAATAAAACACTTCTTGTCTGCATCTCACCTGGTTATCTATTCAGACAGTTTTTGTTTAAGGACCTAGCTGTTTGATGACTGTTCAGGCTCAGCACCCCCCCTCAGGCTTGCCACCCGTCTTTTCTGTACAGTTCTGCACGTCTTGTTTACAGGGCCTCAGTGTCTTTCTTTGGACACATGCACTTTGTTTATACAGCACTATAAGTTTCTCTGATTGCACAGCACAGCCCCGTAGCTTTATGTTCTGCTATGTTACAGTACTGCATGTAAGAGGTGTGCAAATAACAGGAAAGCCATCAGGCTGGAGTTGCTGTTGAGCAGCTCTTTGTTCTGAATAGTGTAATGTGCCTACGGTACCTAAGTCCTCATTTAGCAATCAAGTCATTTAACGACCTAATTAAAGTATTCCACTCCGTCCCTAAATAAGGAATGTCTTACAGGAAACCTCCCTCAAAAATATCAACAAAAATTTCCTGGAAATTTTTAAATTTTTTAAAGAATTGATTATAGCAAGGTTGTAAGACACACAGTTAATGTGTCTTACAAAAACCAATTGTTTTCTTATACTAACATCAAACAATTTGAATTTGAAATGAAAACACAATGTCATTAAGCGCCAAAGGAAAGAGACAAGTACACAGACCTAACAGGAAAGTGCAAGATCCGTATGCAGAAAACTGAGCAGTTCTAAAATAAGGAGGACGATGTTCCATATCCAGGGGTTAAAAGACTCAAAACTGTTAAGATGTTAGTTCTCCCCAACCCAGTCTGTAGAGTCAATCCACAAAATTCCAACAAGCTGTTCTTGGTGTATCAATAACATGACTCTGTCGTTTGGAAAGGAAAGGCCCAGAATGTGCACTACAGCCTTGAAAAGAAAGAAAGGGGGAGGACTGACACTATTCGACCTGAAGTTTTATTATAAAACTACAGTAAGCAATACAGTGTGGATTTGGTAAAAGAATAAATAGATCGCTAGCTCAGAATAGAGAACCTACAAATGGACTCACACAGATATGTCAGCGCATTCACAACAAAAAGAGCAAAGGCAATTTAACAGAGAAAAAAAATTGTCTTTTCAACAAAGGGAAATGGAATAATTCCAAGTGAAAAAGCAATTTGGACATGAAAATTATTCTTTTCATGAAAACTAATTCAAAATGGATTTTAGACCTGGACATAAAATTGCACAACATTTAGAAGGTAACACAGGAAAACAATCGAGGTGAGTTGTGTTTGGCAGTGAGTTCTGGGGCAGGATATTGAAATCATGCTCCTTGAAAGAAAATATCAGCAGTTGGGGTCTTATTGAAATGAAAAGCCATTTTATGAAAGATACTGTGTGGCTTGGGTTTAGATCCCCACCCCCACCCCAAAACCTCATGCAGTCATAGGTGGGCTTTTTCAGATCTTGGTGGTGAGATCTTGGGCGACAGACTGACTCATTGTGCAGCTCCGATTAAGGGTGTGTGACTAGTAAATTGGCCCACAGATTGGCTTAGCAGCTCCCTAACCCCATGAGTCTGGATAGGCTGGAAGGAGCAGCAAGACACTGGGGCCCTTGCCGGCTTTGTTGCCTTCTGGCCACTGTGAACTGTTGCCTGTGCAGCCACCCCCGCCTTGGAGCCAGCATGGACTGAAGCCACTGCCACGTGGGAGCTAATAAGCCTGTCCTCCTTTAACTCGGGATGTTGTCTCAGCAGTGAGAAAGTAACTCAGACAGACACTGCCAACAGAATTTTTAACATCACAAACTGGGAGAAAGTATTTGCAAATCACATATTTGATAAAAGAATTATCCATGTCTTAATTTTTACTCGCTCTGGGACAAATAAATACCCAACGCTCAAAATGAAGGAAGGAACGGTTTATTTAGCTCACAGTTTGGGGAGGTTTCAGTTCATACTCCACTGGCTCCAAGGCAAACATCACTTCTTGGCGGCAGAAAACAATGAAGAGCAGAGGAGGAGCAGCAGCTGCGGCCTCCAGCCAGCCTCTCTCTTCCTTCTGCGCTGACTGTGAAGACTGGCGCTTCACTGCAAGGACTGGAGCGCCTCCGAAGTAGCACGGCTGCGAAGTGGCCGGACGAATACCAGGACTTCTCCACAGACGCAGGCGGGGCAGCCAGGCAGCCTTCCTCAACCCCTTTATATCCACTTTTTGTGCTGCGTCGCTCTGGGGCAGACCCAATCGCGCTCTAGGGTGGAACCAATCGCACCCCAGTGCTGGCCCAATAGCACCCCAGGGTGAAATCAATGGCACCCCAGGTTGGGCCCTGCCCACCTATGAGGGGGATGGGGGCACGCCCGGAACTGCCGCATCCGATTGGGCCAAGCTGACGCAATGTATCAACTACCACAATCCACAATCCACTTAAAATATACCAGAAAGACCTAATTTAAAAATGACCAAAGGTGGCTGGCAAGATAGCTCAGAGGACTAAGCACCTGCTTAGGCAAGCGCAGGAATGGGAGTTCGATCCCCAGCACCATATGCCACACTGATCCTGCATCCAGGTGCCCTGAGCCAGCCACAGAGACTGTGCATGGTGGCACATGCCTATAATCCCAGTGCTGGAGAGGCTGAAAGCAGGAGGATCACTATGAGTCTGAGCTGCATAGTGAGACCCTGTACCGAATACATTAAAAGCAAACAAACAAAAGGGTTGAAGAGTCATGTTATCAAAAGAATCTGCAGCTGACAAGCACATGACAAAAAAGTCATTGCCATAGGGGAGTTACAATAATGAGATATAAATATATAGCCTCTAGAAGGGCTAAAATCTAGGAAGCAGACAATGGCAGATTTTGATGAGAACACAGAGAATCAGAGTGTAAAACAGGAAAGCCACTTACAGAGGCAATTGGGCTGTCTCCTATAAAGCAAAGTGAACAAGAGTCACCACAGGATCCAGCGACCACTCTTCTACATACCGACTAACTGAGCTGAAAACCTACATTCACACAAAACTTGCATATAGTACTTAGAGCATAGTCATCATCATCCCAAACTGGAGGCAGCCACGATGTCCTGTAAAAGCTACATAAACAGGCAAGCGGTGATATATCTGTGCAGCGGGGTACCGTCCAACAGTAAAAAGAAAGCTGCTATCCGTGAAAGGATCTGGAGGAACCTTGCTGTATTGGCTGTAAGCTGTATCGTCGCTGAAACAAGATACCTGAGAGCCACCACTTGAGAAGAAGAGCTGTGGCTCATGGCTTCAAACTGTTCAGTCGCTGGTTGGCTAATGCCAAGGCAGCAGGGGCGTGGTGGAAGGCGTGGTGAAAAGCGTAGTGGAAGGCTTGGTGGAAGGCTTGGTGGAAAGTGTAGTATAGGAAAGCCACTCAACCTATGGAAGACAAGAAACAGGAGACTGGAAGATCTGGAGTGAGTGTTCACTCTTCGGGGTCACACTCCCTACAGCCTACCTCCTCCAACCAGGCCTCACCTCCTAAGAGCACTGAGCTATCAATCACACTTGAGGGTTGGGGCCCTCGCGATCCAGTCATCTTCCCAAAGCCGAATCTCTGAATACCTGAGACTTTCGGGCACATTTTAGATCCTAACCACAGTATTTGGTGAAACAATCCAGTATGAAAATGCTATATACTGCATGGTTCCCACTATATGGCCTCTGAAAACAAAACTCTGCAGGCGCCTGACCAGTGCTAGGGTGTTTCTGATGGAAGAAGGATAAATGTGAAATAGGATTTTCTTAAGAAATTAGTCTGTGTGAGACCACACTTGTGAATTTAAGACAGTGCACATTCGTCAAATCCATAGAACTGTAGATACAAAAGGTGGACCTCAAAGTCTGCAGACACTTAAAGTCGGATTGGAGGATGCCAGGGAGAAACGGAGCCTTGACGAGAGATTCTAACTGCATTACAAGTGCATGAAACAACTTCCCGGAAGAGGTGCATAGGGAGACTATGGCCTAAGTAAATTCGGAAATGAGCAAGGCCTGAAGGGTCAAGCAATGGGCGCTGCGCATCAGCACCACTGTTCTCTGGTTGGCGAAATTGTCCCTCATGAGCCGAAGGGTAGCAGTTCTGACACTGCTATGTGTGCGTGCCAGCAGGGAACAGTTAAGCCTATAGGTGACAGACGCGTGCCCAGGCTACTTGCTGCTTGAGCAAGAGTTTACAAGTAAGCAAGGGGAAGAAACAAGAAAAAAAATGTAGGCGTCCACACCCAACACGGTGTGTGCAGAAATAGCTTTGTATACAGAAAGTATTAAATTACTACGTGTACAAATTATTTATATCCTGAATGTCTTCACTATATATGAAGTATTGCTTTTTTCACATTATTTTATGTACAATTCAGACCATACACTGAAGAGAGGGGCTAACTCACATAGCTCAGACACAACTTGTAACAAGCGTGCCCCTCTTCTGAAGCGTAGTGTAACTGCGCTCTTACCCATAAGCCCTTGCTCAGGCAGCGGCGCTCCTCCCAAGCGAAATGTGTTCTGTGGCACTGCACAACTCAGAGCAGATGCCTATGTCTACACCAAGGAAATGTTTTCCTTAGAAAACAAAATGTAAAAGAACATCAGCTGTTCCTGTGTGGTGGCAAAAGTGCAGATAGAAAGTGGAATATTCTTATTTTGTTTGGGAGAATACCAAGTACCTGGATAATTCCAAATAGCCACATTTTTGGTACTGTGCAGACCAATCATCTAAATATTGGAAATTTTTCTCTTTCCAGCAGGTGATTATGATCCAATGTAGATATTGGCAGAGTTTAAGAATTAAATTATTCTCAAATGTTTTAATAGCATTTAATTAAAAGTAAAATTTGCTTAAATACCCTCTCCACCTTCTTGCATCGGAACTATTTTTCACATGTCTGCAGAAAGTGAGAAGGCAGGCACTAGAGCAGCAACCTCCACTTCAAGCCCACAGCGGTCTGAGAACAGCCTCCACAGAATTTGGCTTTCACACTATTAATCTGCCTCAATCCACGAGCAAATAATTTGCCACGGATTGAAGCATTGTTCTGTGTAAATCAGACTTCCTGGTTATTAACAGCCATAAAACATTAGGAAATATTATTGTGCCAGTAAGGCACAGTGTCTGCTCGAAGCTCTTTAGAATTAGGCAACTCATAAATACATGCATAACTTACACACATGCTTACATGACCATGTGAAATACTCTTCAAGAGTTAAATAACAAAATCAGCTGCCTGGATTGATTCGGAGATAGACATACGGACCAACTGCCTTTCTATGGGCCCTTTGTGTGCCAAGACTCCATGCTTGCCTCTTGATTTGTGTCACACTTTCCTGCATGGCCTTTGTGCAGAGAGCCGCAGTGTGTCCTGGAGTCATTTACGCCCCTCTGCTGGCCTCCCAGCATTCCCTTCCCCCACACCGCATCTGTATGTGCACAAATGCTTGGAAATAGCTGGGGATTTGCTGCGCAAAGGAAAGGAGCGTCTCAAAACTAGCTTGCTTGCTTTTCTTTTCCTTTCCTTTTTAAAATACTGCATGGCCCGTTGGTCAGTGCTACACAATTAGACAAATGTCTTGGTTTCCACTTCACCTGCAGCTCTTTTCCCCTTCGTGATGTGCATGGCACCTGTGGGCAGCTGCTGATTCGCCAGGAAACTCCTCCGCTGCGATGTGTGGGTGGGAGGACTCGGGCGACAGGATCCAGCGGCGGGCTGCTCCTGACCAGCCGTGCAGCTGTGTTTTACGCACACACACCCAGACGCTGAGCCCTCCGGCACCACGAACGCGTTCCAGATGCCAGAAGTCTTCCTTTGCATGTGTGCATCTCATGTCACATAGTTCATGTGCTTCTTTATGCTGCGCAGCACCAACACCCCTCATTTCATGGTGGCACTTTCTATTACAAAACGAGTTTTTAACAACTCTGGAAATTGATGAAGTTTTAAATTGCTATGACTCACAACTCTCATTTCATATTGAGTTCTTGAATAATTATTGAATTCATAATGCAAATTTCTGACCTTTCTTGTTGCATGGCAACAAAATACGGAGCTGGGTATATACTTTAAGGTAGTTAAGAAATTAAATATTAGCAGCCAGGGTTCGATTCCTGGAGGCCATGCCAGCCCCACCCCCGGGGCACGCTGAGAAAGCAAATGGTACTCAGAGTGGTTACCCGCACCGGTAATCCCAGAGCTTGTGAGGCTGAAAACAGGAGAATCACCATGAGTCTGATCTACATAGTGAAACCCTATAGACGCTGTACCAAATACATTTTTTAAAAAAGAAATTAAATATTTACATACAAATATGGTATAATTGATACAGGGAGAAACACTGATCTTGGGTGGGTGACCTCCAAATGATACAGGGAACCTCCAAA